>JAODAL010004563.1:0-154868 GCA_025379985.1 Phyllomedusa bahiana | reverse complement strand
CCCTATATATAAGGGCCCGGTCCTTCCTCATCATTACCTATATATCACAGAGCTCAGCTCTCTCCTCTATCATAAAACCCTATATATCACAGAGCTCAGCTCCTTCCTTAATATCCCCCTATATATCACAAAATCAGTCTCTATTTTAAAACCCCTTATATCAAGAGCTCACCCTCCTCTATCATTATAACCCTTTTATATCACAAAAACTCAGTCTTCTCCTCTTTCATTTAAACCCTATTTTATCACAGAGCTCAGCTCCTCTATCAATATAACTCTATATATCACAGAGCTCAGCTTCTCTCCTCTATCATAGTAACCCTATATATCACAGAGCTCAGCTTTTCCCCTTATCATATAATTTCTAAAATCACAGAGCTCAGCTCCTCTATCATATAACTCTATATATCATAGAGCTCAGCTTCTCTACTTCTATTATTATTATTATTTATTTTAGAGCGCCATTAATTCCAGGGCGCTGTACATTCAAGGGGAATTACATACATAACAAATGTTGAACAAATACAATGGTGACAAAAATGACTAGTAACTGAAAAGAGCGGAAAGAGGACCCTGCCGCGGGGCTTAAAATCTACAAGGAAGAAGGGGAAAAGACAGAAGTGTGGGGCAGACATGTTTGCGGGCCGGGTTTTGTAGTGGTGGTGGGGTTAGTGTGGGTTGTAGGCTATCCTGAAGAGATGGGTTTTCAGGTTGCGTTTTGAAATGGTGAAATTTGGGGGGAGAGTTGAGGTTTGTTGGGGCAGTGAGTTCCAGAGTGGGGTGAAGCAGGGAGAAGTTTGGAGACAATTGTGTGAGGAGGTGATAAGAGGAGAGCAGGAGGGAAGGCCCTGTGAGGAGCGGAGATTGCGTGAGGGGGGGTTTATCTGGAAATTAGGGCAGAGATGTATGGAGGGGAGAGGTCATGGAGACCCTTGTAGGTCATGGTTAGTTTGCTTGAAATTAATTCGTGGGCAATGGGAAGCCAGTGAAGGGATTGGCAGAGGGGAGAGGCAGAGGAGTAGCGAGGAGAGAGGTGGATAAGACGGGCAGCAGAGTTAAGGATGGAAATTTGGGGGGAGCGAGGGTGCTAGTGGGAGGCCACAGAGAAGGATGTTGCAGTAGTCAAGGCGGGGGAAAATGACGAGGGCGTGGACCAGCGTTTTAGTAGTGTCAGGTTGGGAATGGGCGGATGCGTAAAATATTTTTCAGGTGGAGGGGCAGCAGGAGGTGAGGGTTGGATGTTGCGGTTAGAAGGATAAAGAGGAGTCAAGGTTATCCCAAGGCAGCGGACTTGTGGAGCTGGTGAGGGGAGTGTGGCCATTAACAGTGATAGAGAGATCAGGTGGAGGGAGAGAGGGACGGTGGAAAGATGATAAATTCTGTTTTATCTACATTTAGTTTTGGCGAGGGAGGAAGAAGAAGGAGGAAATGGATGATAGGCATTTTGGGATCGGGAGAGAAGGGAGTTAATGTCAGGACGGAGATATAAAGCTGGGTGTCGTCCGCGTTCAGGTGGTAGTTTAAACCCCTTTGCGAGGGCTATGAGCGGGACCCAGACCAGAGGTTGTAGTAGAGAAGAGGAGTGGGCCCAGGACAGACCCTGAGGGACACCAACAGAGGAGGGCGGGGGGAGGAGGTGGTGCAGGAGGAGAGACACTGAATGTCGTTCAGAGAGGTTTTTGAAGAGATCCAGGAGGGGGGCCAGGTCCGTGATGCCGAGGGAGGAGAGGATGTGTAGCAGGATGGAGTGGTCGACCGTGTCAAAGGCAGAGGACAAGTCTAAGAGGAGGAGCTCAGAGTAATGGAGAAGGCAGAGGAGGTCTAGGAGGAGGAGCACAGAGTAATGGAGAAGGCAGAGGACAGGTTGGAGGAGGAGCACAGAGTTGTGGAGAAGGCAGAGGATAGGTCTAAGAGGAGGAGCACAGAGTAATGGAGAAGGCAGAGGACAGGTCTAAGAGGAGGAGCACAGAGTAGTGGGGAAGGCAGAGGACAGGTCTAGGAGGAGGAGCACAGAGTAGTGGAGAAGGCAGAGGACAGGTCTAAGAGGAGGAGCACAGAGTAGTGGGGAAGGCAGAGGACAGGTCTAAGAGGAGGAGAACAGAGTAGTGGAGAAGGCAGAGGACAGGTGTGGGAGGAGGAGCCAGAGTAATGGAGAAGGCTAGAGGACAGGTTAGGAGGAGGAGCACAGAGAAATTGGAGAAGGCAGAGGACAGGTCCAAGAGGAGGAGCACAGAGTAATGGAGAAGGCAGAGGACAGGTCCAAGAGGAGGAGCACAGAGTAATGGAGAAGGCAGAGGAAGGTCTCGGAGGAGGAGCCACAGGTAATGGAGAAGGCAGGGGGACAGGTTTTAGGAGGAGGAGCACAGAGTAGTGGGTGAGGCTTTAGCAGTTACTAGGTCGTTGGTGCCCTTGGTTAGGGCAGTTTCAGTGGAGTGGTTGGGTCGGAAGCTGATTGGAGCGGGTCAAGGAGAGAGTTGGAGGAGAGGTGGGAGGAAGTTGAAGATGCGTGTGCTCGAGGAGTTTGGAAGAAAAAGGGAGCTGTGAGATGGGGCGATAGTTGGACAGTGAAGAGGGGTCGAGAGATGGTTTCTTTAGGGGGGTGTGGAGGGTGCATGTTTAAGAGAGGAAGGGAAGATGCCAGAGGTTATGTAGATTGAAAAGATGGGTGAGGGCTGGGAAAATAACGTGCTGAGGTCTGGGATGGGTAGGATGGCAGTGGGTCAAGGTTAAGGTAGTGGGGTTTGGATTTGGCATAGAGGGGAAAAAGGTTATCGTGATAATTAGTGGGTAAGCAGGTTATGGAAGTGTTTCACTGGGGACTGTGTCAGGGTGAGGGTGGGTGGTGGTGATGGTAGGGGTTTTAAGAGGTGGGGGTAATGGGGACTGAGGGGTGAAGCTTTCTTGAGGAGGTTGATCTTATTTAAGAAATGAGTTGCAAAATCGTCCGCTGATAGGAGAGATGGGGTGGGGAGGTGCTGGGGGGCGAAGGAGAGGTTAAAGGTGTTGAATAAATGTCTGGGGTTGTGAGACAAGGAGGCTATGAGAGTGGTGAAGCAGTGCTGTTTGGCGGTAGTGAGTGCAGACTTAAATGCGTGCAGCGATTTTTTGTAAGAGGTGAAGTCGTCGGTGGAGCGGCTTTTCTTCCAGTGGCGTTCGGCAGCTCTGGAAGCTCGCCTCAGCTGTTTGGTAGAGTCTGTGTCCCAAGGGTTGTCTGTTGATTTGCGGGGGTTCTGTTGTGTGTGAGAGGGCGGACTGAGTAAAAGGGCGGTGATGATTGTGTTGTTGTAGAAAGCAGCGGCTGTGTCGGGGTTTGGGTTCAAGTGAGGATATGGTAGAAAGAGGTTGATGAGAAGGGTCAGGGGGAAAGAGTGCGAGGGTTGAGGTTTTGTAAGTTCTGCGGGGGTGCACTAGATGGAGACAGGAGGAGCAGGTGGGGGTGGAGATGGTGGAGAAGGTAATCAGGGTTGTGGTCAGATATGGGGTGGGGGAAGTTTGAGATGTCAGAGAGGGGGGAGAGGCGGGTGACGGTGAGGTCCAGGGTGTGTCCATCTCTGTGGGTGGATCCAGAGGTCCTTGTGAGAGGCCGAAAGGAAGAGGAGAGCGAGGGGGGAGTTTGTTGGCAGCAGGGAGGTGTGGGATCAATTGGGATGTTAAAGTCTCCCATGACAATAGTGGGGATGTCAGTGGAAAGAAAGTGGAGAAGCCAGGAAGAGAAAGTGGTCGAGGAAGGCAGTTTGGGAGGGCCTGGGGGGCGGTTTTAGGGGCACAGCACTTGCAGGTTGGGGGGGAGTAGATGCGGCAGAATGCACCTCAAAAGGGGGAGGGGTAAGGGAGGGTAGAGGAGGAATGGAACAAAAGAGCAGGGATCAGATAGGAGAAGGCCAACACCCCCTCCCTGCTTGTTACCGGGGCGTGGAGTGTGGGTAAGTTGGAGACCGCCAAAGGAGAGTGGCGGCAGGGGAGGACAGTGTCAGAGGGGGTCAGAAGGTTTTTGTTAGACCCAAAGGAAAAGTAATTTGTGAGAGATGAAAAAGGTGTGTAGTAGGAGAGTTTGTTACATACAGGACCCTGGGTTCCAGAGGGTCCAGGGAGAGAGAGGGGGGGTGAGGGGATCAAGGGAATGTGTTTAAAGGTTGAGAGGGTTTACAGAGTTTGTAGGAGTGGATCTGTTGGTAATGTGGAGGACACAGTTGGAATGTGCTGTGGAGGCCCTGGGTTAGGAGATTTCCCCAGCAGCCGGAGCAGCAGTGAGAGGGTGAGCAGGTGGGAGTAGGTAGGACTGTTTTTTAGCTTGGGTTGTTGGTGCGGAGGCGGTTGATGGTGGGAAAGGGTTGGTGGCAGCAGACAGATGAGAGGGAAGAATGCTGGGAGAGATATAGAATCATTGCCCAGCAAAGGGGTGTGGGGATAGGCAAAATGATTCAGGAAAAAAGGAGGTTGAGATAATGAGGGAAGGAAAGCATGGTGGGAGTTGGTTTTCAGGCTAATAGCTGTAAAAGAATAGAGGAGGTGTTACCTTGCCTCCTTGTTCAGTTCTTGTTTAAGTCTGGTTTTAAGTCTGCACTTAGAACATGGCACTTGGACCATGGGCAAATGCGACCCAAGTCACAAGCGACCTTAAGCATGGATTTATCCAGACTGAAGACCAGATCAGAAAATCCAGAGGTGACAAGGAGATGGGAAGGGGTCGCTCAGTTAATTAGCAAAGTGAGGGAAAGTAGGAAGTCAGATAACAAGGTGAGCAGTGCTGGCTCTAAACAAACCCCGGGGTTGGGGTGAGGGAGGTGACAGTGTGGTTTACACAAATTCTAACATAGAGAAGATGCACATCAAAAAAAAAAAAACACACAGGAGTTGCTAGATGGGGGTTGTAGTTCACAAGATGGATACATACACAGTACAGTATTGAGAACACACAATATAACCCTATATATCACAGAGCTCAGCTCCTCTATCATATAACCCTATATATCACAGAGCTCAGCTTCTCTCCTTATCTTTAAACCTATATATCCCAGAGCTCAGTCCTCTCCTCTATCCTATAACCTTATATATCATAGATCTTGACTTCTCCCCTCTTGCAGCGTTGACAATTCACCACTAATTTTTTTCCCCTTTTATATGTATTTACCTGAGATCTTGCAAACCCACCGGTCGTCTATAACACAGTTGCGTGAGGTCAGTCTCCCATGGTACATTTTGTGATGGTGCATATAAGTCATTCCTCGTGCTATGTCCGTGGCAAAGGAGAGTCTAGAGAAGAAAAATGCAATTACTACTACAATATAAGGGAGCCCGGATAGATGTGTCGGCTCAGTTGAGAACATAAGTATTAGGACCAACAATCTAATGGAAATGACCTCAACTCGTTGTCACGTTCTTTCACTGTTTGGCTGTCCCTGTAGGTGCAGGACTCGCTAGGGTGTAACAACGAGCTCAGAAGAATGCGCCTCCCGAGGCGTGATAGGGAGCTGAGCTCTGAAATATAGATTTCTCTGAAATGCAGAGAAAATCCTGACGGACTTCCTAAAAGAGAAAGTAAAAGTTCTGCTTACCCTGCCCACTCACATTTTGGACAGTTTGCACTGTACACACACTGGTAGAGAGAAAGCTGTCAATCACTGCATGTGCAGTTTATCATGTGAGGTTATCTCACTGAGGCTGCTCCTCTCTCCTTGCTGCTAAACCTTCAGCACTGCTACACCCTGCTGTTGCTGGATAGTCTCCACCTGTCTATAGGGAGGCGCAGCCAGACCACTGGTTCGGCGACTGCTCTGGAGTGGCACCTGGTTACTATCCTAATGGCCCAAGCTTATCCTCACCATCTGAGGCTCTAGTGGACTAGGTCCTTTGAAGAAGCTTATTAGCGAAACGCGTTAATACTGGTGACTGGTGGCGTGACATCCCCCCCTCTATTAGATGGGTGAATGTTGGGGCAGTATTTTTGGACTAATTATAACTATTATGCCTTTTTGATATAGCTTGACCCATGCCTCTTACTTTGGGATGTTTCATGTTACATTCGCTTAAAGAACTTTTGTAAATTTTGTCATACGCTTAAAAAATCCCTTTTTTTGAATAAGACACAGTTACCCCGTCGATGTCAATACGTTTTTGTCTACTGTAAGGTGACAGCTGGGAAGGTCCTTAATGGGGTGTACATCCCAGCGAGATTTCTGGCTTACGCCAGGAAAAGAGAGTATGTAACATGTCACCAAGGTTACCTGGCCTTGGTGAAATAAAACCCATTTAGTTTGGTGGTGTTAACCTCATTATAAGGGGTTAACATACGTTTTCTAGGTAGTAGGGCTGCGTCAGCCAACACCTGGGAGGGCTACTATTGGGAGGAGGCAAAGCGTTGGGTGGGTGTCTCCTCCCCTTGTTCCACCTGCCCCGGATTGGGGGCTAGCCGTTATTTAAGTCAGTAGTCAGTGACCAGCCCTGTCTGTCATACAGGTCAAGGAGGTTTGGCCTTCGGTCTGTTTGACTTGGAGTACCCGGAACTCCCCTAGACGTTTGCTAGACAGTGTAGTGAGGGAAAACTGCAATGTCTAGCAGCACTCAGCCGAGCAGGCGGTTTTGTTTTGTTTGTTATTCGGTTTGATCTGGCTACGTTCTTGTGTCAACGGGTTTTTGCCAAAAAAAACAGGGGAGGGACCCGTGCTGGAACAAGCTTCAACCTGTCCTGTGTCTCTGTCTACATTGGACTGCGATCCCCAGAGCCACATCTAAACGTAAGTGGAAGCGTACACATGGTGGAGGATGCGGGCACTGCCAGGAACTGGGACATGTGGCCGCCAAGTGCCCAATGATTACCAAAACCCATGGAATGGTGAACGTTGGGAGGGCAGGCCCTTTTTTGCAGGTTGTATATGCTGCCCAAAAAAGAAAGTACGAGCGGCGTCAAGTGTGCCCAGTCCGGGCAGGAGGCGTTCTGTGATGGCCTTAATGGACCTTGGATTTCTGGTGACACTAGCCCGTGCAGTTTAGTGGATCTGGTAAACCCCGACCATTGCTGGGGGTGGTCTGTATACTTTGGGGACACTAAAGACTATCCCCCGCCGTAGTCCCCGGAGAGACTCCTGTGGGCCGTTAATCCTGAAGTCGGTGTTGTAAAGGACTTAATGAACCATGTGATATTTAGGCCCGGGATTTTCCCTTATTTTGGAATGTATGGGGGAATAAACAGGCCAAGGTGTGTAAACATGGGTCTAAAGGGTGCGGACCTGCAAGTCCGGGTAAAAGGGGTGTCAGGGGTTCTGATAGTTTCCCTTAATGGTCTGGAGGAGATTCAGAGGGAAAATCCCCAGAATAAAAATTTTTACATTGCAGGTTGCCAGGGGTAACTTTGGGAGGGGAGCAGTTAAAGGATCCCCAAGTTAGCAAACGCCTGGCGGAATTTTCAAGGTCTAAATGGGGGTGCAGCAAAAAACCTGAAAACAAATTGGGGGTATCCACTTTTTGCAGTGCAGGATAATCTCCTTTACAGGGTAAAAAAGACCCCACGGAGGTGGTATTGAAAACTTGTGGTGCCACCAGTCACATGTGCGCATGGTCTTGGAGCTGGGTCATTCACATGTGTGGGTGGCCATCTGGGGGTAGACAAGACCAAGGAGCGCATTGAACGGAATTTTTACTGGCCGGTTATATAGGCGGTAGAGGAATTTTGTCATTGTGCCCTGAATGCCAGATTAATACCCCACGGCACACCTCCGTAACCACTAGTTCCGCTACCGATCATTAAAGGTGCCGTTTGGCGCATCGCTATGGACCTGGTAGGGCCATTTCCCAAAGTCTGCCAGAGGCCCACCGACATCTTGGTGGTGCTAGACTATGCCACCCGTTATCCGGAAGCCATCCCATTGGGAAACCCCTTTCAGCTAAGGTGATTGCAAGGGAATATTCCACATGTTCACCAGAACAGGTATTCCAAAGAAATCCTCACCGCCCAGGGAACCCTTTTATGTCAAAGATTACAAAAGAGCTGTGTCGCCTCCTAAATTTTTCACACCTAAGAACCTCAGTATATCACCCTCGACTGACGGCCTTGTAAAAAGGGTTTTTAACAGGCATTGAAGGGGATGCTAAAAAGGGGTAGTAGACAGGAGGGGAAAGACTGGGATGGTTATTGCCATACCTTATGTTCTTATAAGGGAGGTTCCGCAGGCTTCCACAGGGTTTTCCCCATTCAAAATCTTTACAGTAGACATCCAGGGGGCTATTAGATATGCTAAAGAGACCTGGGAACAGGAGCACACCCCTCACCGCAGTGTCATTGAGCATATTGCCGAAATGCAAGATAGGATTGCTGCAGTGATGCCATTGTGAGGAGAATATGCAACAAGCGCAGGAAGCGAAGCCAGAGGGGTATAACGGTCGCAAAATTAAGGTCCTTTCAGCCAGGTGACCGCGTGTTGGTGCTGGTTCCAACGGCGGAAAGTAAATTTCTGGCAAAGTGGCAGGGTCCTTATGAGGTCCGAGAAAAGGTCAGTGAAGTGAACTATAGAGTGTATCAGCCAGGGAAAAGGAAGCCGCTCCAGATCTACCACATTAATTTACTCAAGCCCTGGAAGGCAAGAGAAGCCCTTGGTGTGCGTGTAAACCTAAGGGAAATCCCTAGTCACAAGCTGCCAGAGGTCCGTATCTTAGATTCCTTGTCCACATACAAGTACAGGAGGTGAAAGAGTTATTGGGGAGAAATAGGACGTGTTTTCGGACTTACCAGGTGAACGAAAGGGCATAAAGCATGACATAGTGACGGAACCGGGTCAAAAAGTAAGGTTGAGGCCCTATCGTGTGCCCGAGGCCCAGAGACAGGCCATCTCGGTGGAGGTGCAAAAAATGTTGTCACTGGGGGTTATAGAAAAGTCACAGAGTGGTTGGTCCAGCCCCATAGTCCTCATTCCAAAACCCGATGGTAGCCTAAGGTTCTGTAATGACTTTAGGAAGCTAAATGAGATGTCCAAATTTGATGCATAAACGATGCCAAGGTGGATGAGGTCATAGAAAGGTTAGGGCCCGCCAGATACGTCACACTCTGGACCTAACTAAGGGCTATTGGCAGGTGCCACTTACAAAGCAGCCCGGGAAGGGGGAAAAACCGCTTTTTCTACACCCGACGGTCATTTTCAATATGTGGTGCTGCCCTTTGGCCTCCACGGTTTCCCGGCTACATTCCAGGGTTGATGGATATTGTCCTACGGCCACATAGAAAATGTGCAGCTGCATATTTAGATGATGTAGTTATTTTCAGCTTAGACTGGAACTCCCACCCGGCTAAGGTTCAAGCTGGGCCTGGACTCCATTCGGGAGGCAGGTCTCACCGCAAACCCCAAGAAATGGCCATAGGCCTTGAGGAGGCTCGATTCTGGGGTACAACATTGGTCGGGGAGTCATTAAACCCCAATAGACAAAATCGGGGGGCTATTAAAAGTTGGCCCAAGCCGGTGTCAAAAAGACAGGTTTAAAGCTTTTCTTGGGTTGGCCGGTTATTATAGAAAGGTTTGTGCCAAATTTTGCCTCTCTGGCCGCCCCCCTTACAGGACCTCACCAAAGGGTCTAAATCCACTAAGGTAAAGTGGGACAAGGAAGCAGAGGAAGCGTTTCAGAGTTTTAAAGAGGTGCTTTGCCAAGGACAGTGTTTAAATGCCCTGATTTCAAGGCAGAATTCGTGGTACAAGCAGATTGTCTCTTAAAGGGAAATGGGAGCTGTACTATCCCAGGTGATTGATGGGGAAAAAAACACCCGTGGTATTTTCTTAAGCAGAAAACTACGGCCAGCAGAAAAAAACTACGCCATGTAGAAAGAGAGGCTTAGCTTTAAAGTGGGCAATTGAATCTCTCCCAAATACTACCTGATGGGGCAGAGGTTTAGGGTGGTCCCCAGATCATTCCCCACTAAATGGATGGCAAAATAAGGGCAAAAATGCCAGAGTGATGAGGTGGTTCCTAGCTCTACAGGATTATTAAGTTCTGTGTAGGGCATCGCCAGGTTTCCCAGCAAGGCAATGTGGGCGCACTGTCGCAATACCATTGCCTGGAAGCACAAGGTGCTTCCCCCACAGGGCTGAGCAGAGGGGGGGGGATATGTAAGGTGACAGTGGGGAAGGTCCTTAATGGGGTGTACATCCAGGAGATTTCTGGCTTACGCCAGGAAAAGAGAGTAGGGTAATGTCGCCAAGGTTACCCGGCCTTGGTGAAATAGAAGCCATGTAGTGTGTGTGTGGTGTCAGCCTCAATAAGGGGTTTAAAATACGTTTTCTAGGTAGTATGGCTGCTTCAGCCAAAACCTGGGATGGCTTCTATTGGGAGTAGGCAAAAGCTTGGGTGGGTGTCTACTCCCCTTGTTACACTGACCAGGATTTGGGGCTAGCCGTTATAGTCAGCTAGTCAGCTGACCAGCCCTGTCTGTCATACAGGTCAAGGAGTTTGGCCTGAGAGGTCTGTTTTGACTTGGAGTACCAGGAATCACCTAGACCCTTTGCTAGGACAAGTGTAGTGAGGGAACTGCACTGTCTAGCCAGCACTCAGGCGAGCAGGCGTTTTGTTTGTTTGTTATTCGTTTGCATCTGGCATACGTTCTTTGTGTCAACCCGTTGTGCCAATAAAACACGGGAGGGCCCGTGCTGGAAAAAAGCTTCAACCTGTCTGTGTCTCTGTCTACATTGGACTGCGATCCCCAGAGCCGCATCTAAACGTAAGTGGAAGCGTACACTACATATAGGTATTTTTTGGTTGCAAATTTTACCACCATGTCTCCAATTTTGTATTGGTCTCCTCTTTTTGTATGTGGTTTTTAAATTTTGGTATAAGAAAATATTGTAAATTTCTAAGGGATATGACTCCAATTTTTAGGTATGTATATTGGCATTATGGGAGTTTCTCTGTTATGCAAAGTAGGGAGTTTTGGCACGTTGTGTATAGGTCTAGTAAAGACCAGATAGTCACTTAATCAGGCACCTCCAGGGTAAGTGGTCTACACCCACCATTGTCACACAAAACCTGTCCCCTGGCCCTAATCTCCACATATCTCCCCTCACACAATCTCTGCTCCTCACAGGACCTTCTCCTCTGCTCTCCTCTTATCAGCTCCTCACATAACTGCCTCCAAGACTTCTCTCGTGCTTCCCCCACACTCTGGAACTCACTGCCCCAACACATCAAACTCTCCTCCACCTTTCAAAAGTGACCTGAGAACCCAACTTTATAAATCTCTTGCACTCATTGTCAGTGTAATAGGAATCGCTAGGAAGAGCAGAACGGATGTGTCAATCACTGCTATAGATCCATCCTCAGCCTGAACAGGATGTGTGGGTCTAAAACTGGCTGTGAAACTGCAAGTTGAGAAAACCCCTTTAATATAAGGTTGGAAACATATTGCATTTCCAGTGTGCATCCGGTGTATTAACTGTGAACGTGAAACTGTTGAATGTTTTCATAGGGTCCCATTGACCCAATATGCTAAGAGTGCCCCCTTTTGAATACTGTTGGACAGGGGCGCCTAATCATAGATTTGTAGCTTACCATGGTATTCAATAGAGGAGCCTCCCGCAAACAAACACCGGGCAGAAAATTTCCATATCATGGAAGCTAATGGGTGACACCGGCCACTATGTATCCATAAAATGGCAAATGTTGGGGACTTCTCTCAGAGTGTTTCCTAAATTCGGGTTCCCAATTGCATCGATGTTCCATTTGGGGCCACCATCACAAAGGCGGAACCGGACCTATTTTTAAAGGACAATAGTGATGTCCGATAAACCCCATGGACTACAATAGGATCTGTAGGGTTTCCGTTGTGGTGTCCATCGTTTTGCCACAAAAGATATTTTTTTCGTCATTCCTACTGGAACTTGCCACGGAGGTTCTGAACGGCCCTTCTGATGCAGATATGATGGGTGCCTTACATTTACCATTGCAACATACAGGAGTATGAACCGAAGTAACTCACCTAAACCCCCAGTTGAGAGGAACATCATCATTTAACAGTACATCCGCCAGACTTCCCTTTGGACAATACTCTGTGATGATGAAGATATTTCCTTCCACTGATCCTCCAATAAATTTGCATAAATTCTGGTGATCCAGCTTCCTAAAGGGTCAGAGAAACCACCTTGTGAAGAACATACAATAAGATGACATTTCCTGTTTTGTTCAGCTCATTTTTTTCAGCTTTACTGTGTAGACTGGGACAGAGCAGCAGAGTCAGCTCATTTAATATTATTAGAGGGAAGGGATTTAGTATCAGAAGACATCACTGTTGCCTCCTGAAGGCCTAGATAAGGCAGGATAGCAACACTATACTCTAGATACGTATATGGCTCTGAATGCAGCTCTACTTGTCTGGTCTCTAAAGCAGTGGTCTGCAAAGTGCAACTCTCCAGCTGTTGGGAAACTACCATTCCCATCATGCATTTATATAATCTATATCAGTGGGCCTGATGGGAGTTGTAGTTTCCCAACAGCTGGAGGGCCGCACTTTGCAGACCACTGCTCTAAAGGATAGGAAGTACTTCACCTCTCCCAAGGAAGTGCTTCACCTCGCCCAAGGAAGTACTTCACCTCTCCCAAGGAAGTACTTCACCTCTCCCAAGGAAGTACTTCACCTCTCCCAAGGAAGTACTTCACCTCGCCCAAGGAAGTACTTCACCTCGCCCAAGGAAGTACTTCACCTCGCCCAAGGAAGTACTTCACCTCTCCCAAGGAAGTACTTCACCTCGCCCAAGGAAGTTCTTCACCTCGCCCAAGGAAGTACTTCACCTCTCCCAAGGAAGTACTTCACCTCTCCCAAGGAAGTACATCACCTCTCCCAAGATACTGTATTAGTCTATTGACACTTTTCTTACCCCATTTATTGCAGCTCCCAAAACACCACCACAGAGGGAATCGGAGCCCAGGCCCAGCTTCCCATAGCCTAGCTGGTCACCCCCAATCAGATTACCACCAGTGGTGACATTGATGCATCAGACACTTTAATGCTACAGTAACACCTACCCTACAAGTTGCACTGACCCCAGAGAAGCAATGCAGGTAACATCCACCATTCAGAGTATGCTTATCCCAGAGGAGCGATGCACATTCACCTACCTTACAAGCTGCACCTCCTTCCTTATGGTTTTAGTAATGGTGAAATTTTTCTTATATATCCTCTTGATGGAAACAATTCGACCATCGCTAGAACACAACCAAAAGAAAGCTATTTCTTATTTTTGGGAATATCACATTCTGATACTTAGTCCTCCTGGTCTCACTACTCGACCCCTCTCAAGATGGGCATGTGACCACTGCAGCCAATCATTAGCTGCAGCTGCCACCATTGTAGTTAGTGATTGACTGAACTTGACACATGTCCAGGTCGAGAGGGAGCAGGAAGTACATAGAATGGTAGGACCTAGGAAGCGGCAAAACTGGAGCAGCGTGGGATCGGTAAGGTGAGTAGAACGTCTTTTGTTATGGTCCACTATTCTGAGACTTTAAAAAAATAAAAATAATGGCCAGATAATGCCTTCAACCAGGCTCTGACAGGCCCACAGGGAAGTCGGAGAATGCCATGGGTGGCGCTTGAGCATGACAGACCGGGAGCTTCTTTTAAATTGTATTTGCATCCTCTAGAGAGGCAAAAAGGCAGAGAAAAAGAGACAAAAAGTAAGTGTCAGAGTATAAGAGAAAGGTACAGTAGCTGTAGGGTGGGTCAGCTAAAGCAACCACACTGGTGGGCCCCAAGAATTAACTTCACTGTTGGGCCCCAAGACTCAACTACACTGGTGGGCCCCAAGAATCATCTCCATTGGTGAGCCACAAGATTCATCTCCATTGGTGAGCCACAAGAATCAGCTCCATTGGTGGCCACAAGAATCAGATCCACTGGTGGCCCCGGGAACCAACTCCAGCGGTGGAACCCAATAATCAACTCCACTGGTGGGCCCCAGGAATCATCTAAACTGGTGGCCTGCACGAATCAATTCCACTGGTGGGTCCCAAGAATCATCTCCACTGGTGGGCCCCAAGAAACAACTCCACTGGTGAGCCCCAATAATCAACTCCACTGGTGGGCCCCAGGAATCATCTTCACTGTTAGGGCACAAGAATCAACTTCACTGGTGGGTCCCAAGAATCATCTCCACTGGTGGGCCCCAAGAAACAACTCCACTGGTGAGCCCCAAGAATCAACTCCACTGGTGGAACCAAGAATCAACTCCACTGGTGGGCCCCAAGAATAAACTCCACTGGTGGGCTCCAAGAATCAACTCCACTGGTGGGCCTCAAGTATCAACTCCATTGGTGGGCCCCAAGTATCAAATTCAGTGGTGGGCCCCAAGAATCAACTCCACTTGTGGGCCCCAAGAATCAACTCCACTGGTGGGCCCCAAGAATCAACTCCACTGGTGGCCCTAGGTACCCCAGTCTGACGCTGTCTTGAATGACTCTATGACTTTAGTAAAGGATAAGGGGATTTGCCACTTTATATAACCCCTAAAATTATGTATTTTAAAATTACAGTGAACTCTAATGATGTATTTTTGCTTGAATCAGTTATTTTCGTTCCATAAGAAGGAAGGAGGATCCAAAGCTGGTGTGAATGCAGCCTCCGAGATAAACCTTGGTAAATATAATCAAGGCTGAGCTATCCCAATAGTGATCATGGAGGAAACGGATGGGGCCAACGTGGGCTCAGGGTTTCACCTCTGATCCAAACTAAAGTCAGGGAACAATGTTGTCCTACATACACCACTGAAAAATCTAGCGTTAAACCAGTGGAATTCTTGGGGCCATCAGTGGAGTTGATTCTTGGAGTCACCATTGGAGTTGATTCTTGGGGTCCACCAGTGGAGATGATTCCTGGGGTTCATCATTGGAGATGACTCTTGTGGCCCACCAGTGGAGATGATTCTTGGGGCCTACCAGTAGAGTTGCTTTGTGAGGCCCACTAGCGGTGTTGGTTCTTGGGGCTCGCCAGTGGTGTTGATTCTTTCGACCCACCACTGGAGTTGATTCTTGGGGCCAGCAGTGGAATTGGTTCTAAGGGTCCACCAGTGGAGATGATTCTTAAGGGCCACCAGTGGATTTATGGGGCCCACCCTACAGCTACTGCACATGACTCTTGCTTTGTGCCTCTATTTCTCTGCTTTTCTCCCTGAAAAGTAACCCCAGGCCTTTCCTTCCCAGGGTCCCCATGAGGTTCCCCTGTGGACCAGTCTGATCCTGTCTTCATTGTCAAATGTAGAGGACTCACTAGATCCCTGTCTGTATGAAGTTCTCGGTGGAGGAGCCACATACGAAGACCACGTTTGCCATGAACTCGGCCCGCTGACCAGGAATGAGGTTGTTGTTGTGTCTCAGGCTGATAGTGCTGCCGAGCTCGTTCCAAACTTCATCACCTAAAGGAAAGTAAGAAGACGACTATGCAGAGCGGCGGTGTCCATCACCTCAATATCATAGGACTGAAAACACAATGTACCAGGTAAGTCCTTCACGGTCAGGATCCAACTCTCATCCCAAAGCATCTTCTGCTTTTGATACTGGAACCACTGTGAAAAGAAGACAATATCGTCAATGCAGTATATCACTAGGAAGGGGAGGAAAAAGCGTTGGCTCCTAGGGGGCAAGATAGCCGGCGTTGTGGTGTGATCCACTCCCATGAAGGGGCCGGTTTTGTTTTTTTACTTTGTGGATACATTCCTTGTAAACCTGTAACTTATGAAATGTTAAAATGATCATTAAATAGGGGATTCCTCAAAAATGTATCACCCGTCCATACGGGAGGTCATAAATGTCTGATCGCTGGGGATCCGACCACTCAGACACTTGTCCGCAGTGATCAGACCCCCAGTGATCTTACTTTCATGACTTATTAGAGCTATTTTACTATACTTTACTTTTACTACAAGGGAGATTAACTCAGTAGAGGCCCCGAATTTTCTGTTGTACCTCCCATTAGAATGAACCAACCTGTACCCAAAATATCCACTTCCTACTCTGATGTATGTGTAATCGATGGTGTTACATACGATGGTGGACGTGATCTCCGTTTTCTGCCGGACACATTTCGGTGCGTTGTTTCGTGTTCATATCGATGGAATAGCCCCAATTTTACGTTGACTGTTTTCCTTCACAAACGCCTGGAACCTGTGATCGTATTGAACTCTTTTCTCCATATCGCTTGCTCCGAGCTCCTGAATGGCGCTGACATCATATACAGCAATTTTGTCCTTTTCAGTTCTGCTTGGATAAGATCTCCCGAACCCCTGTACTCATTGTGTCTCAGAGGTTTTGGAGGTGACTGATCCAGACGATGTTGCTCGTCATTGATTGTGTCCTACGCCTTCTTCACCATGAAAAGTGATCAATGATCCCGTTGTTTCCAGTTTGCCTACTGTGGTGCATTTTCTGAATATATTTCTGGTATCCCGTGTGCACTCCTTGTGCTAGGTTTTTTCACCCCTTGGTCCTCTTACACTCCTACCGGTCCCCTGATGAGATCTAAATTTGGGGTAGATCGAAACATGTTGGGACGGGACCATAGAGACTTCTAGGGTACTTTTTTCCCCTGGAATAGGTTCCGGTCAGGGACGCTCTTATCGGGTCGATCACCCTATTTCTTTAGGTGACGGCCATTATACACTCACCGGCCACTTTATTAGGTACACCATGCTAGTAACGGGTTTGGGCCCTTTTTGCCTTCAGAACTGTCTCAATTTTCGTGGCCCTAGATTCCACAAGGTGTTGCAACGATGTCAATTGGTACCAAGGGGCCCAAAAAGTGCCAAGAAAATTTCCCAACCAAAGACACCACCACCCCCAGCCTGAAACCGTTGATACAGGCAGGATGGATCCATGCTTTCATGTTTTTGACGCCAAATTCTGACCCCCACCATCACGAATGTCGCCAGAGAAATCGAGACTCATAGACCAGGCCAACGTTTTTCTCTTTCTACTGTCCAATTTCGTGAGCTTGGGCAAAAAAATTGGAGCCTCAGTTTCTGTTCTTTAGCTGAAAGAGGTGGCACCGGTGTGGTCTTCTGTGCTGTAGCCCATCTGCCTCAAAGTTGGCCGTACTGTGCGTTCGAGATGCTCTTTGCCTACTTGGTTGTAACGGGTGGCTATTTGAGTCACTGTTCCTTTCTATCAGCTAAACCCAGTCTGCCCATTCCCCTTTGCCCTCCGGCTTCAAAGGAAATTTCCCGCCACAGGATAGCCGTACTGGATGTTTTTTCTTTTCGGACCATTCTCTGTAAACCCTAGAGATGGTTGTTGCGTGAAAATCCAGGAGATCAGCAGTTTCTGAAATACTCGGGACCAGCCTTTGGCACCAACAACCATGCCACGTTAAAAGGCTCAAATCACCTTTCTTCCCCATACTGATGCTCGGTTTGAACTTCAGCAGATTGTCTTGACCATGTCAAACATGCCTAAATGCATGAGTTGCGCCATGTGATTGGCTGATTAAAAATTAAGTGTTAACGAACAGTTGGACAGGTGGTACCTAATAAAGTGGCGGTGAGTGTAGTTTCCCTTATAGAGTATACTAGGGTCAAGTTCACCGGTCCCACCAATCTGTTCAGTTTGACACTATTTTTTGTATGTGTAATTTCGTGGTGATAGTTGAGATTATACCCACTTGTACATTTTTAGATAAACTGACTTATTTTATTTTATCATATTAACTAGTAAAAGTTATGTTTTTCACTTTTACAGCTTTATAGTCATTTACCAGTCATTTTCTGGTTTGTTTACCAGAATTTTGATATAGTCTCTTTTTTTGTATACTTTTCCAGTTCCCGTACCATCTTCTGAATAACTCTTTGAGGCAATGTCACCAACACCATATTTCTTCCTATATTCACTTTGACATTGCTTAAAGAACCGCCCAAGGTTTTATTTTCTCCCCTTAGTTCATTAGAAATTGATTTTATGTAGACTGTAGAGCGGCAGTGCCAGTAATTCTGTTTACCTGCAGCTGCATACAGGGTTTCCAGCTGATGCAACAGTCTCCGTTAGGTCACATGTCCTGCTCTCTGATTGGCTGATAGACTCTGTACTTCTGATACTGACAGGAAGTCTGTCTCCCTATACATTCCGTGGAGACTGAGTTTAAACCTACCATGGGAATGCATAGAGAGATTCACTTCCGGGTCACACAATCATGCTGTGTAGTTCAGTAACTCAGAGTGCAGGTCACATGACCCAGTTGCAGCAGTGAGAAATCCTGTATTCAGCTGCAGGTAAGAAAAATTACTGACACTACTGTCTGTTTTGTTCAGGTTGCTTCATCCTAGTGAGAGTTATTACAGAAAATATGGATGTGTCTTTCAAGAGAATCTTAATGTATATAGTGTTATCATACACAGTGTGAAGATAGTGAGGCTACTCCTATCCATCCGCACCCCCGATATGTCTATTTTTGCAAATTCCTGCATGCTCCATGAAACAATTCTGGAGCATCTTGTCTTAGATCTCTGTGTTGTATATCCCTCTATTATTCTGTCTGGAAATGCATAAATGCTTCGATAACTGGGCGATGTGTTCCTACATTGTCTGTTGAGGCATATCCCATTAACAATGGTAACAAGCAGCATTTCCAGGAGTAATAACAGAGGAACAGCATAATGCAGGTGAACCATGTTTTTGAGTCTTTTGCCAAAACCTGACACATTCAATACATGGGGCAAATGTAGTCCAATTAGGACTCTGTTAGCCCCATATGAGTCAATGACTCAATCGCCGCATTATCCGTCGGTATTCCAAGAGATACCACTAATGGGTGGCAAATACATGATATCAACGGGGCCGAAATGAGGAATCCCAGTCACACAGAGGAGAATTTAGACAAGAAAAAGTTACCACTATAGTGAAGATGAAGCCGGCGAGGAACAGGGTCAGCGGAAACCCAATGGCGATTTTCACTGAGGTTGCCATTGGGCACGGGCCACAATCTACGGGGCACAAAGCACAGTTCTCATCTTGACTGCAGGTGTCGTCTCCGCACACTGTGGACAAGAAGAGGATCTGTCAGGTTTTTATACTTCTATGTAGAGGCAGCAGATCATAGATCAATGGCGCACAAATAGCCTGCCATTTGCCTATTAGCAGCCCAAAAAGAATGCAGCGTTCTCATAGTCACTAGTGGTACCGCTCGAGCCCTCTTTGGTTAGCCCCAATCATCTTCACTAGTGGGCCCCAGGAATCCACTCCACTGGTGGGCCCCAAGAATCAACTCCACTGGTGGGCCCTAAGAATCATATCCACTGGTGGGCCCTAAGAATCAACTCCACTGGTGGGCCACCAGAATCAACTCCACTGATGGGCCCCAAGAATCAACTCCACTGGTGGGCCCTAAGAATCATATCCACTGGTGGAGCCCAAGAATCAACTCCACTGGTGGGCTCCAAGAATCATCTCCACTGGTGGGCTCCAAGAATCATCTCCACTGGTGGGCATCAAGAATCACCTCCACTGGTGGCCCCCAAGAATCAACTCCACTGTTGGGTCCCAAGAATCAAATTGATCAGATTGGTTACTATGAGCTCTGATTTGTTGTGGTGAGGTCTGATGGGCTGCTATGGTTGATTGGTTGTATGGATTGTGGGTTGTAGGGGTCAAATTGGTTGCCAGGGTTGATGGTTTGCTATGGGCTCTGATTGGTTGCTAGGGATGTGATGGGTTTGTATGGCTCTGTTTGGTTGTTGAGCTTGATTGGTTGCATGGGTTGTTTGGTAGTATGGGCTCTGATTGGTTGCTTGAGCTTGATTTGGTTGCTATGGATCTGACGGTTGCTAGGGGCTCTGATTGGTTGCTTGGCTTATTTTTTTGCTTTTGGGCTATGAATGGTTGCTTGGGCTCTGATTGGTTGCTATAGCTCTAATTGGTTGCTATGTGCGTGAGGTTGCTATGTGCTCTGATTGGTTGCTATGTGCTCTGATTGGTTGCTATGGGCCCTGATCGGTTGGTGTGGGCAACAAGTACAGTCTTACTGTTAGACGGTTTCCAAAATATCCAGCCTTCCAATGACTACTCTATGGATGGAGCAGAACGACCCTGAGCAACCCACAATTTCCTCTGATGTGGCGGCTGCGACCAGACAAGCACGGGGCCGGGAGGGAGAGTTTAGAAAGATGAATTCCCTTTACCGCTGAGGACGGTGGACTTGGCTTCTAAAGCCGCCTGAAAAAATCCGTTTTTTGTGGCGATCAAGAAAGGGGGGACGCCAAGGTGGACCAAAACGACCTGCAATTACACCAAGCACAGCCCTCAGCATGAAGAGACCGAGATGACACAACTGGAACAACCAGAGATATTACCTCTATGGGGAGAGATGAGCGGCTGCCGGATACAACTACAGCGCCGCTCATCTCTGAGGAAAACCCTCAGGCGATACAATTCTGGGTCAATGACTGCCCTAAAAACAGATGCTGAGGGGTCCTTGTAAAGTGGATCCAAAATCAGAGGGGAAGAATGAAAAAACTGAAATGAAAGTAGGATACGCCGGCGATTTTACAAGTTTTCCCATCTACAAAGAACGGAGAGGTCTGCAATGTTTATCGTAGATTCACTTCACCTGTGAGAGACAGAATCTAAAAAAAAAAAATAGAAAAACCCCCTTTTAAGATTTTTTAAAAAATTAATTTTTTTTTTATTGCTGAAAATAAGTATTTGATCCCGACCCAACCTGCAAGAATTCTGGCTTACACAGATCTGTCAGTTTTTCTTTCAGAAGCCCTCCAAGGTTGATCAGGTTTGCACACCCTGCAGCAGGGATTTTGGTCCACTCCTCCTCCATACAGATCTTCTCCAGATCTTTCAGGTTTCGGGGTTGTCACTCAGCTACATTGAGTTTCAGCTTCCTCTAAAGATTTTCCATTGGGTTCTCCCCCCCCCCGCCCCACCCCCCCTGGTCCGGCAGGTCTGGCTCGGCCACTCCAGGACCTTGAAATGGTCATTTCAGGTCATTGTCCTACTGGAAGACCCAGCTACGACCCATCTTCAATGCTTTCACAGAGGGAAGGAGGTTGTTGGTAAAAATCTGGCAAAACATGGCCCCATCCATCCTCCCTTCAATCTGGTGCAGTCGTCCTGTCCCCATTGCAGAAAAGCCCCCCCAGAGTATGATCCCCCCCATGCTTCATGGTTGGGACGGTGTCTCGGGGTTGTACGCTTCCTTCTTTTTTCTTCAAACACAGCAAGTGGAGTTGATACCAAAAAGCTCTATTTTGCTCTCATCTGACCACATGACCTTCTCCTGCCTCCTCTGGATCATCCAGATGGTTCTTGGCCCTGGACATGTGCTGGGGGAGCAGGGGGACCTTGTGTATCCTGCAGAATTTTAATCCATGACAGTGCAGTGTGTTATTGATGGTAATCTCTGGGACTGTGGTCCCAGCTCTATTCAGGTCAGTGACCAGGTCCTCCCATGTATTTCTGGGCTGATCCTGACCTTCTCAGAATCATTCTTACTCCACAAGGTGAGATCTTGCCTGGAGCCCCGGACCCAGGAAGATTGACAGTCATCTTGTGTTTCTTCCATTCTCTAATAATGACGCCAATAATAGTTCCCTTCTCACCAAGCTGCTGCCTTTTGTCCTGTAGCCCATCTCAGCCTTGTGCAGGTCCTGTTGTCCTTAGACAGCTCTTTGCTCTTGGCCATGGTGGAGAGGTTGGAGTGTGATTGTGTGGACAGGTGTCTTTTATACTGGTAATGAGTAGGAGGCTTCTTACAGAAAAAACTAACCGGTCTGTGAGAGCCAGAATTCTCGCTGATTGATTGGTGATCAAATACTTATTTCATGCAATAAAATGCAGATTAATTATTTAAAAATAATACAATAAGATTTTCTGGATTGTTTCTTAGATTCTATCTCTTGCAGTTGAAGTGAATCTATGATAAAAATCACAGACTTCTCCATTCTTTGCGGGTGGGAAAACTTCCAAACTCCCCATTGTATCAAATACTTATTTTCCCCACTGTAGACAGACATATATATATATATATATATATATATATATATATATATATAAAATTTATATATAGATATATATAGTATATATATATTTATATATAGATAAGATAGATAGATAGATAGATTTGAGATAGATAGTTAGATAGATAGTAGTTATGAGAGAGAGAGAGATAGATAGAGAGATAGATAGATAGATAAATAGATAAGAGATAGATAGATAGCTAGATAGAGAGATAGATATATAGATATATATGAGAGAGATAGATAGATAGATAGATAGATATGAGAGATAGATAGATATGAGAGATAGATAGATAGATATGAGAGATAGATAGATAGAGAGATAGATATGAGAGATAGATAGATAGAGAGATAGATAGAGAGATAGATATGAGATAGATAGAGATAGATAGATAGCTAGATAGATAGGAGATAGATAGATAGGAGGAGATGATATGAGAGATAGATAGATAGATAGATATATAGAGAGATAGATATGAGATAGATAGATAGAGAGATAGATATGAGATAGATAGAGATAGATAGAGAGATAGATATGAGATAGATAGAGAGATAGATAGATAAGAGATAGATATGAGATAGATAGATAGAGAGATAGATATGAGATAGATAGAGAGATAGATAGATAAGAGATAGATATGAGATAGATAGATAGATAGCGAGATGAGATGGATAGATAGAGAAGATAGATATGAAGAGATAGAGAGATAGATTATTAGATAGATAGGAGATAGATAATGAGGATAGATTAGATAGGATATGAGATAGATAGAGAGATAGATAGATATGAGATAGATAGATAGAGATAGAGAGATAGAGAGATATATATGAGGCTAGATAGAGATATATATATATATATATGAGTATAAATAGATATCGATAGCTATGAGATCTAATGATATATATCTATATCTTGATATCTAGAGAGATAGATCTATATCTAGATATAAAGATCGCTAGATAGAAATATCTATATTCAAATAAAAGCTAAAGATTATTAGTATATATATAAATATAATATATCTATATATAGCTATATTTATATATCTAACTTCTATCTCAATAATAACTCACTATATAACTTATCTATATATATAAGATATATAAATAAATCTAATCTATATCAATAAATAGAAATCAATAAATCAATTATATATACATAAATTATATATCTAATTATAAATCACAATCAATCTATCACATCTCACTAAATCTAAATAAATATCATCTCATCAAATCTCACTAACTCAATCAATCAATATCTAACTTAAATATATATATATTCATATAAATAAATCAATCAATAAATAATCACATAAATAAATAACTAACTTATAACTATAATATATAATAAATAACTAAAATAAATCAAATATAACTCACTAATCAATTATCACTAAATAACTCACTTCTCACTCATCACATATAACAATAAATCTTACATCTAATCAATCACTCACATCTCACTCACTCACTCACATATAAATCACTCAATAACTCACTAACATATAACTAACTAAATCATATCTATTCAAATCTTGTGTGTCACATGTGCACTCTCTACCAGTCGCATCTCTCGCAAACCGCCAGGATATATACATCACTCACTACTGAACTCCCCCCACATCCTCTGTGTGTAACGACTCTCTCGACACACTAATAACCCCTATATGAAACCTCACTACCTCACCTCTATAAGATGCTTGTTCCTATATCCCCCCCCCCATTTTATATTTCCCGACCATACTATCACCCCACCTACAACCCTCACCAACACTAGTTATTATATTGTGTGTGTACTCCCCCTCCCCCCCCCCCACTCCCCCCCCCCCCTCTATGCACCCGCAATCCTTATATACTAACCACTAGCGCTTCTACGCGCACTGCAATATGTATTACAGCCCCCCAACCCCCCCCCCCTCGCTCGCGTCTCATGTCCCCCTCGCCTAGATTGGTTAGTTCTAGTATTTCTAGAATATACAGTCGTGAGTGCGTTATGTGTGTGTCCCTATTACATAACCGACTCTCGGTATGTTCACTATTTTGTGTGTGTGTGTCTATGCGCGGTACCCACCCCCCCCCCCCCCCCCCCTTTTATGTGTTAATATGACGCGCAGAGAGAGATACAGGCTACTACCCATTCAACTTTACCTCTACCCATTATATTCATCCTGAAGCCTCCCACATCCCAGCCTAACCCCCCCCCCCCGTACTGATGACATCACATCCATCGTTCACGTAAAGTCTCAGCCAATCAGTGGCCTCGGTCTTGGGATGTGCCTGTTGCTGAGACCAATGATTGCTTCATGTGATGATAAATGGGATGTCATCAGAGGGGAACCAATGGGGAACAGCTTCAAGGGCAGTTAAAGGGGGGCTCCCACCATAGACTTAGATGGCATAATGCTAGGATACACCATAAAAGGCTGATAACGACGAGTCCCACTTCAGCAACCTGCACATTTATCGGGAACAGGCCCCTGAAAGTGTCACCTCAGAATGGAGATTTAGTCACGCTTGTGCAGGACTCTCCATTTTGTTCTATGGGAGTTCCCAGTACTGGGGACGCCGCTGTGTTACTACAGCTGGTCTATGGGAGTTCCCAGGTACAGGAGAGCCACTGTGTTACATTCTCCATTCTTTTTCTATGGGAGTTCCCAGTACAGGGGAGCACTGTCTTCTCTCCATTATGCTCTATGGGAGTTCCCAGTACAGGGGAGCGCTGTGTTCTCTCATTCTGTTCTATGGAAGATCCCGGTACTGGGGGGGTGCGAGCGCTGTGTTTTCCTTATGTTATATGGGAGTTCCCAGTACAGGGGAGACTGTGCTTCATTCTGTTATACTGGAGTTCCAGTAAGGGGAGCGCTTTTGTGTCTCCATTCTGTTCTATGGGAGTTACAAGTGCAGGGGAGAGCGCTGTGTTCTCCATTCTGTTCTATGGTAGTTCCCAGTACAGGGGAGTGCTGGTGTTCTCCATTCTCCTCTATGGGATTCCCAGTACAAGGGGAGCGCTGTGTTCTCCATTCTCCTCTCATGGGAGCTTCCAGTACAGGGAGAGCGCTTGTGCTCTCCATACTGTTCTACTGGGTTCGTTCCCAGTACAGGGATTCAGTGCTTGTATTCTACCATTCTGTTCTATGGGAGTTCCAGTACAGGGCTGAGCGCTTGTGCTCTCCATTTTGGTCATGGGAGTTCACAGTTACCAGGGGAGCACTGTGTTATATACATTCTGTTCTTTGGAGTTCCCAGTTATGGGGAGCGCTGTGTTCTCTCCATTCTGTTTCTATGGGAGTTCCTGGTTTAAAGGGGAGCGCTGTGTTTTCCATTCTGTTCTATGGGAGTTACTAGTCAGGGGCGGAGCGATATGTTCTCCATTCTCCTCTTTGGCAGTTCGCAGTACAGGGGAGGGCACTGTGCTCCCCATTCTGTTCTACTGGAGTTCCCAGTACAGGGGAGCGCTGTGTTCTCCATTCTGTTCTATGGGAGTTCCCAATACAGGGGAGCGCTGTGTTCTCCATTCTCCTCTATGGCAGTTCGCAGTACAGGGGAGCACTGTGCTCTCCATTCTGTTCTACTGGAGTTCCCAGTACAGGGGAGTGCGGTATTCTCCATTCTGTTCTATGGGAGTTTCCAGTACAGGGGAGCGCTGTATTCTCCATTCTGTTCTATGGAGTTCCAAATAACAGGGGAGCGCTGTGCTCTCCTTTCTGGTCTATGGGAGTTCCCAGTACAGGAGAGCACTGTGTTCTCTTCCATTCTGTTCTATAGGAGTTCCCAGTACAGGGGAGAGCTGTGTCTCTCCATTCTTGTTCTAGGGGAGTTCCCGGTACCAGGGGAGCGCTCTTAGTGTTTTCCATTCTGTTCTATGGGAGTTCCTAGTTACAGGGGGAGAGCTTATGTTCTCACCTTCTCTCTATGGGCAGTTCGCAGTACATGGGGAGCGATGTGTTTCTCCATTCTGTTTATGGGGAGTTCCCAGTACAGGGGAGCGCTCTGTGTTTCTTCCATTCCTGTTCTTTGGGATTCCCAGTACAGGGATAAGAGCTGTGTTCTCCTTCTGTTCTATGGGAGTTCCCAGTACAGGGGAGTGCTGTGTTCTCCATTCTGTTCTATGAGAGTTCCCCAGTACAGGGAGCGCTGTGGTATCCATTCTGTTCATATGGGGAGTTCCCGGTACTGGGGAGCGCTGTGTTTCTATCATTCTGTTCTAAGGGGAATTCCCAGTACAGGGACGCTGTATTCTCCATTCTGTTCTATGAGAGTTCCGGAACAGGGTGCACAGGTTCATCCATTCTCCTCTAATGGGAGTTACCAGTACGGGGGAGGCGCTGATATTCTCCATTCTGTTTGTATGAGTTCCCAGTACTGGGGAGCGCTGTGTTCTATTCTGTTCTATGAGAGATTCCAGTACAGGGGAGCGCTATGTTCTCCATTGTTCTATGGGAGTTCCCAGTACATCGCGCGCGCAGTGCTGTGTTTCTCCATTCTGTTCTATGGGAGTTCCCGGTAAAGGGAGCTGCTGTGTTCTCTCCATTTCTGTTCTATAGGTTGTTCCCAGTACAGGGGCGACGGGCCTGTGTTCTCTCCTTCTGTTCTATGGAGTTCCCGGGTACTAGCACTGTGTTTTCCATTCTGTTCTATGGGAGTTCCTAGTACAGGGGAGCGCAATCAGATGTTCTCCATTCTCCTCTATGGCAGTTCGCCGTACACGGGGAGCCGCTGTGTTCTCCATTCTGTTAATGGGACGAGTTCCCAGTAAGTGGGTGGCGAGGTGTTCTACATTCTGTTTATGGGATGTTCCCAGTAAAGGGGTGCGCTGTGTTCTCCATTCTGTTCTATGGGGTCCACGTACAGGGAAGAGCTGTGTTCTCCATTCTGTTCTATGGGAGTTCCCTGGTACAGGGGAGTGCTGTGTTCTCCATTTGTTATTATGAGAGTTCCCAAGTACAGGGGTGCGCTTGTGTTCTCCTTTTCTGTTCCATAGAGTTCCCTGTTACCGGGGTAAGAGCTTGTTTTGTTGTTCTCCTTACTCGTTCTATGGGAGTCCAGTAAGGGTGAGTGATGTGTTCTCCTTTATGTTCTATGGAGAGTTCCCAGTACAAGGGAGCGCTGTGTTATTACATTCTTTTTCTATGAGAGTTCACAGTACTGAGTGAAGCATCTGTGTTCTCCATTCTGTTATATGTGAGTTCCCAGTACAGAGGAGCACTGTTTCTCCATTCTGTTCTATGGGAGTGCCCGGTACAGAGGGAGCGCTGTGTTCTCTCCATTCTGTTCTTTGGGAATTCCCAGTACAGGGAGCGCTGTTTTCTCCATTTCTTTTCTTATGAGAGATTTCCCGGAAACGGGGAGCCACTGTGTTCTCCTTGTTGATCTATGGAGTCCGCCCTTAAGCTGCAACTGGGAAGTGTGACCTTGAAATCTGTAGAACCACTCACAGACTGAACAGGAAGAGTGAGCCTTGAAGATAGTAGAAATCACCAGTGTCTCAAGAGGACGTGAGAGCCTGAAGCCGTCAGTGAAAAGCAAGCTTTGTGAAACATAACGGTGAGAACACCCCTTTAAATTGTTAAATGTTTTACATTTGGGAGTAAAATGAGTGTCCATCTGCACAGATGACCTGGGTAATACATCTGCCCCTACGTGGAGGATTTACCTTACTGGTCCAGTTGAGCTGTGTCATTTTCCCGGCCTGGGACACCGTGTGCGTCACTATTTTCCCATCGTCCGGGATCCATGGCCCACAGATCCCGCGCTGCTTCTGGATTGAGAAAACAACAGGTAAATGAAGGGCGTCTATAGCAGCTGCACTCACCATAGACGCGTCATCTCAGAGCGGCGGGAATGTTTATTACAGCTCGGGTGACATCAGGTCTCGGGAAATATCCTCCTTACACAGGAAAATCTGACCCAAAAAGACTCCATCACAAGTCACGACAGAGCACTGAAACGCGTCGGCAGCATCCAGTGCGCTAGTGCTGGTGATCCCCTGTCATTAGCCGCTCGTATCCTACAAGTCAGGACTAATCCTCCCAGCATCCTGGGAATGAGCAGTAAAACCCCCATCAATCTCACAACCCAAACAGATGAGTCACTGGACACTGTCTGTGAAAGGGATTTTCCAAACTAAGGAAACCCCTTGGTGTAAGCGGCGCAGGCACATCTGTAGAAGCATCACACACTCATCAAACACCCCCCACCACCGCCCATGGACACGCGGCCTCTGACGGCCTATCCTGCAGCAACGACGCGCCAAACCCAACGTGTGACCACGAAAGCCATTCACTGCTATCACCACAAGCAGCGCATTACCACAGGGGCCATGAGGAGTAATGTGGAGGCAGACACTTGTTCTATGCAGATAGTACTGTGAATTTCAAAGATAGACAGAATGCAGGATGGATGGATAGATAGATAGATAGATAGATAGATAGATAGATAGATAGATAGATAGATAGATATGAGATAGATAGATAGTTAGATATGAGATAGAGAGATAGATAGATATGAGATAGATAGATATGATGATAGATTAGATAGACTAAGGATAGATAGATAAGATAGATAGATTATGAGATAGATAGGATAGATATGAGGCTAGGGATAATGATATGAGAGAGATATATAGATAGAAAGATAGATAGATTTGAGATAGATAAATAATATGAGATAGATAGATAGATATGAGATGACTAGATAGATAGATAGATAGATAGATGATATGGATAGATAGATAGTAGATAGATAGATAGTTAGATAGCATAGGTAATAAGATAGATAGGTAGATATGAGGTTAGATAAATAAGATATGTGACTAGATAGATAGATATGAGAAAGATAGATAGTTACATGATTGATAGGTAGATTGAAGAGGAGATTAGATAGATATGGAGATAGATTGTTTGAGATAAATAGATATGAGATAGATAGTTATGTGATAGATAGATAGAGATAGAAGATAGATAGATTGTTAGATAGATAGATAGATAGAGTTAGATAGATTGATATATAGATAGATAGGAAATAGATAGATATGAGATAGATAAATAGATATGAGAGATTAGATATGGATAAGGATAGATAGATAGATAGATATGAGATAGATTAGATTGGTTAAGATTGATAAGATTAGATATGAAATAGTTAGATAGATAGATAGATCATCAGATTAGATAGATATGAGATGAATAGATAGATAGATAGATAGATAGATAGATAGATAGATAGATATGAGATAGATAGATAGATAGATAGATTTGGTGATAGATAAATAGTTATGAGAGAGATAGATAGGATAGATAGATAGATAGATAGATATGGAGATAGATAAATAAATAGAGATGATAGGATAGATTAGATATGAGATAGGATAGATAGATGGACGATATATAGATAGATAGATATATATTATATATATAGATAGATAGATAGATAGATAGATAGATAGATAGATAGGAAATAGATAGATAGGTAGATATGAGATAGATAAATAGATATGAGCTAGATAGATAGATATGAGAAAGATAGATAGATAGATAGATAGATAGGTAGATATGAGAGAGATAGATAGATATGAGATAGATAGATATGAGATAGATAGATATGAGATAGATAGATAGATAGATAGATAGGAAATAGATAGATATGAGATAGATAAATAGATATGAGACATAGATTAGATATGAGATAGATAGTTAGATTAGATAGATAGATAGATAGATAGATAGATATGAAGATAGATAAATAGATATGAGATAGATAGATAGATAGATAGATAGTATGAGATAGGATATAAGGATATGAGATAGTTAGATATGAGGATAGATAGATAGATAGATAGATAGATATGTGATAGATTAAATAGATATGAGATAAGATGATAGGTAGATTCGAGATAGATAAATAGATATTGAGATGATAGATATGTGGATAGATAGATAGATAGTTAGATAGATAGATATGAGATAGATAAAATTTAGATATGAGATAGATAGATAGATAGATATGAGAGAAGAGATAGATAGATATTGAGTTAGATAGATAGATATGAGCTGATAGATAGAGATGAGCTAGATAAGATAGATTGAGATGATAGATAGATAGATAGATTAGATAGATAGAAAGATAGATATATATATAGATTAGGAGATAGATAGGAGATAGATAGATAGATAGAGATAGATTGATAGATAGATTGATAGATAGATATGAGATAGATATAGATTGATATGAGATAGATAGATATCGAGATAGATTGGTAGATAGAGATTATATGGAAGATAGATAGACAGATAAGGATATGATATATATGAGATAGGATAGATAGATATGAGAAAGATAGATAGATAGATATGTGAAGTTAGATATGGATAGTAGATTTGAGATTGATACATAGATAAATTCTATGAGAAGATAGATATGAGATTAGATAGATATGAGTTAGATAGATTGATAGATAGATAGATATAGATAGATAGGAGATAGATAGTTATGAGTAGATAAATAGATATGATGAGAGATTGATAGATAGATAGATAGATAGATTAGTTAGGAGATAGATTGATAGATAGAATAGTATGAGATAGATGATAGTTAGATAGATAAGAGATAGATCGATAGATTGATATGATGATAGATAGATAGATAGATAGGAGATAGATAGATTAGTTAGGATAGATAGATAGTAGATAGGATAGTTTGATAGATTTGGAGAAAAAGGCGAGAAAAGCGCACAATAGTGATGTTGTCTCTAAATTATCAGTGATATGTAGATATAATATTGCACCACTTACCTATAGGAGCTTGTGCGAAACATATGAGGCACAACTCTCTAAATGCAAATGGTTTCTCCTTAGTGCTCTCCTTGTGTCGGCAGCCAAGGTGTCCGCAGGCCCGTGGGTAGAATTCTCACGGTTAATAATTTGCGATGCAAATAAAAATTGCGGGACTTGCGGCGTCTTGGAGGTAAATCAATATGTATAAATGTCTCTCCTTTTCAGGGTATATTGTTTAAATAAGAGGAGTATTACTCTCATAAAAAAGTAAAAAACACAACACCTTATGCTGTTTCAGCATGGTATTTACCCATGCGCTTCATCAGATGTATAAGTTTGAATATGGTCATTTTGGCGGGTTATGTATAATAGATTAATTTAAATAATTCATCATATGGTAAAGTATTTAACCAATCCTTATCCTCTTTCTCTATTTAAATTTACACAAAGATTTATACTGGATCTGGGCAACAATCAAATTAAGATGTTACAGAGTTACCACACTGAACAACGTACCTGGTTTCCACCTTGTGGGGCTAACGTTTGATCTAAAACTCAAAAAATTTGCGTTGTTTCTTCCTGATCACATGTCGTAATACGTTCTTCAATTGTTCCACTCAAAACTAATTAGGGAATGGTTCTGTTGGTTTAATTTTATTCCCATGTACATACAATCACCGGCCAATTTTTTAGGTACACCTGGTCCAACTGCTCGTTAACACTTAATTAATTTCTAATCAGCCAATCACATGGCGGCAATCAGTGCATTTAGGCAGTAGAACATGGTTCAAGACAATCTCCGCAAGTTTCAAACGAGCATCCAGTATGGGGAAAGAAAGAAAGGTGATTTGAGTGCCTTTGAAGGTCGGCATGGTTGTTTGGTGGCCAGAAGGGCTGGTCTGAGTATTTCAGAAAACTGCTGATCTCCTGGGATTTTCACGCCACAACCAACTTAGGGTTTACAGAGAATGGTCCGAAAGAAAAAAAAAAACATCAGTGAGCGGCAGTCCTGTGGGTGGAAATGCCTTGTTGATGCCAGAGGGTCAAAGGAGAATGGGCAGACTGGTTCGAGCTGATAGAAAGGGCAACAGTTGACTCAAATAGCCACCCGTTACAACCAAGGTAGGCTGAAGAGCACTTCACACTGAACGCACAGTTCGGGAGCTTGAGGCAAGATGGGCTACAGAAGCAGAAGGGACCACACAGGGTTTGCCCACTCCTTTCAGCTGAAGAAACCAGAAACTGAGGCTCCAATTTGCCCATGCTCATCGAAAATTGGACATGAAGATTGGAAAAAAACGTTGCCTGGTTGATGAGTCCGATTTCTGTCTGCGACATTCGGATGGTTGGGTCAGAATTTGGAGCGTCAACAAAATTGAAAGCATGGATCCATCGCTGCCTTGTATCAACGGTTCGCTTGGGGTGGTGGTGTCCTGCGTGTGGGAATATTTTTCTTGGCATCCTTTGGGCCCCTTGGGTACAATTGTGCATCATTGCAAAACCTTGTTGGAATCTTTTAAAAAATCCACGAAGAATTGAGGCAGTTCTGAAGGCAAAAGGGGGTCCAACAGGTTACTAGGCATGGTGTACTTAATAAAGTGGCACGGTGTGTGTATGTTGTGTTTTGATGTTATTGTAGGTATGATGGATTCCTCTTTTACCCCAGGTGTGTGGGTTTTTTTTTTTTTTAACTTAACTCCTTCCTCTGGCATGTAAAAGGGCCAGTTCCGTCTGTAGACTAATGTAAAGACATTGTTCTCGATCATATTTGATTCTCAGTCTCATAGTGAGATATAATAGAAGATATACTAGAAATAGATGTATATTCCTAGTATGTGTGTATACTACTTACGAAAATCCTATTATACATTCAATTACAATGTTTTGCCAAAAAATAAATATTAAAAAGACTTATAAATTGTCTCTTTTCTTTCTTATTGAAGTTGTATAGTTTCCAGAATTCAAAATATATATATCAGAATTATGTTTATATTAATTACTAACAGGGACTAAATCTAAAATAGATAAAAATTATCAGATAAAAATTATTCCTGTTTACAAACAAAAATTACGCACCGTATTATTCAACTATTTTTTTTTTCGGGGTTCACTCTTGTGGTTCGAACAGTTTTCAAAGTGTACATCCAATTTCAATTCTTTTTTGGAGTTGCTTGGATCCCTATTGAGAACAATCTCTGATTTCTATCTATAGGGTTAATCTGTAGATCTCCAAAATTCTGTTTGTGTGTGTCTCTTTAAAAATGATGAGCCACACTCTGTTTTATATACCCTTTTTTTACACTTGTATCTGTGTCCATTTTGAGCCAACTCTCAGTGGGCATATAGTGCGCCCCACGTATTGTATGTTGCAGGTACACTGGATTACGTATATTACATAATTCGATTTACAAGATAAACTATGTTTAATCAGAAATTTTAGATAGATAGATAGATATGAGAGAGATAGATAGATAGATAGATAGATATGAGATAGATAGATAGATAGATAGATAGATAGATAGATAGATAGATAGATATGAGATAGATTGATATGAGAGAGATAGATAGATAGGAGATAGATAGGAGATAGATAGATAGATATGGGATAGATAGATAGAGGATATGAGATAGATAGATAATGAGAATAGAGATAGATAGATAGGATATTGAGAGTAGATAGATATGATTAGATAGATAGATAGATATGATGATAGTATAGATAGATAGATACGTGATAGGATAGATAGCTGCTATGAGATAGATAGATAGATAGATAGATAGATAGATATCTGAGATAGATAATAATAGATAGATAGTTATGAGTTAGATAGATATGAGATAGATAGATAGATAGATAGAGAAGTAGATAGATAGATATGGAGATAGATAGATTTGATAGATAGATAGATAGATTATGAGATAGATAGATAGATAGATATGTGATCAGATAGATAGATAGATGATAGATTAATAGTTAGATAGATAGATCAGATAGATAGATATGAGATAGATAGAGAGATGTTAGATAGATATGGAGATAGATAGATAGATAATATGAGATATATAGATAGATCATGAGATAGTTAGATAGGATAAATTTGAGGATAGATAGATAGTTAGATAGATAGATAGATATGAGATAGATAAGATAGATTAGCATAGATAATGAGAAGATATGAGATTTAAGATTTAGATAGATAGATAGATATGAGCTAGATAGATATTGAGATAAATAGATAGAATATGAGATAGTTAGATATGAGATAAATAGATAGATATGAGATAGATAGATAGATAGATATGAGATCCTTCTATACCGGCCCCTCTTTCTGTACATCACATAGATATTTCCAGAATCACTCACCATGAAGGCCAGGGGGCAGGAGTGGATGTTGGCGTGGTAGATGCAGCAGTTTTCGGCAGTGGCATACTTCCAGTCCGCTGGACACTCCACTTCCTCGCAGAACCTCTTGGCTTCGCTGGCGTTCCTACGATATGTGGATACAGCTGTACAGGGGCCGTGTATGATGCCAATGGCCAATATTCTGAACATTGCTCCGGCACAGACCATAGTCCTGCTAAACCCCCCCCACCTGTATCAGGTGTATGGAGCCTGACACCCCCAGACCTCTGCCATAGCCGCTCCTCTATATCCCCCCATTATGGATAAGATAGAGATGAACCCTTTGTATTAGCACCTCCTACACAATCCCACAGCACAGACACGAGTGCACGTGCAGCGCTCACCTGACTTTGAGGATGTTTTGTGTCACGGCCTTGTGGTAAAAGCTGTCGGGTACAGACACTGAGTAGCTGACGTTAAACTCCTGCCCGGTGCTGACCTTCTCAGGCGGCCTATCAATCCAGGCCATCTCCAACCCTACGAGAGAAGACTATGGAGTAAATGCCCCATGGATGATCAAGGATGGTAATGGTGAGTAACTTGAAGAACGTCGAGTTGTTATAAAACTACAACTCCCATCAGGCAGACTGGCAGGGCATTGTGGGAGCTGTAGGCCCTCAGCTTTTTTTTGCTCCCCGGTCTTGTCAATAGGTTTATAATGTCCTATGTTATCACTACAGTGCGATTCACCCGCTAGGATGAAGCAACGTGCAATGTGCTCCTCAGGAGCTTCCAACAAAGCGGGGCGTTGGAGAGATGAGGTTGGTGCCGGATAGCCGCCGCCGCCGCGAGGTTTAACTTCCATTTGCTACTTTCCGGTGCCCCCGAACCTCTTCACTCAGTCATTCGCCCACTCTTAGATTGTGATGGACTTTGTTGAAACGTGTATTCATGGTGCCAACCTACTACATCACCAATTCATGCACACACCCAAGGTGTCACACACAGGACTGGGGCAAGGTGTTCTGGTGCCCAAGGCAAAGAAGGACATAGTGCCCCCCAATGGAAAATTCAGCCCACTTCATGCCTCGCCTGGGATGAAGTGGCACCCTAGGAGGTCGCCTACCTTCGCCTACGCGTCGTCTCGGCCCTGGTGTCACACATCGGCAAGGAGAGTGGCAGAAATTGGGTACTTTTTTGGCAACAGAAGAGCTTTGGCCCCTACAGGCGCCAGATCTGATATTATTATTATTATTATTTTTTTTTTTTTTTGCAAAACCAGGCAGAGAGCCCTCTATGCCCCCCCCTTCCTATTTCTGCAAACCATGTGATTTCCTTTGATCTATTTTTTATTTATTTTTTAGCCCCATTGTTTTCCAGGGCCGGCAATTCGGGGGGTTTCAGACAAAAAATAAGTCAAAAAATTAAAAACGTACTCTGTGACTAACGACAATTACAGGGGGAGAGAGGACCCTGCCCGCGAGGGTTACAATTAAAAAGGGGGGGAAAGGACAGGGGGGTGAGGGGCGAATTTTTGTGGGGGAAGAAGTGGACAGCGGGGTTTTTGTTTGGTTATAGGAAAGGGAAAGAAAAATGGGTTTTCAGCTTGCTTTTGAAGTGGTGATAGTGGGGGAAGAGTCTGATGTTTTGGGGGGCAGTGGTTCCAGAGTATGGGGGGAAGCACGGGAAAATCTTGGAACGGTTTTGTAGGAGTGAAAAAGGGGGAGCAGAGAAGAAGGTCCTGTGAGGACGGGGATTGCGTGAGGGAAAAAATTTCTGGAGGTTAAGGCAGAGATTATGGAGGAGAGAGGTCGGGGGAGGCCCTTGAGGTCAGGGTTAAACTTGAACTGGTTTCGTGGGCAAGGGATTGGCGAGGGGGAGCGAGGAGTGGAGGGGGGAAGAGGTGGTAAGAGGGGGCAGCGAGTTAAAGGAGGTTTGGAGGGGAGGATAGCGGGGAGGCCACAAAAAGAAGGAGTTGTAGTAGCCCTAGGGGGAGTACGGGGGGATGGCCACTTTTTGTGTGACGGGTTAAGGAAATGAGCGGTTCGGAAATATTTTTCAGGTGGGGGGCGTCAGGGGGTGGGGTTAAATTAACTAGATTTCCCTTTCTTTAGGGCAGAAGTATGAACTTATCTTCACTGAGGGCCACACAGCATTATGGTTGCCCTCAGAAGACCTGTGGAGGGTGGCCCAGGTGCCCAGCCAGGGCTGTCAGAGCTGTGCCACTACCATAGTGGTGTGGAGGTGTGTGCCACAGATCCCAACCCAACACGGCCCTGGCTCCTGGACCGGGCACCGCAACGTCTGCCAAATGCTTGCTGCGTATTTTGGGGACAGTGGAGAGCCAGTTCTTCTGTGCCCAGACCTTGTCTATCCCCAGGCTCGAACTGGCTCACAGGGGAATAGGGGAAACCCCCGGTGTGCCTCGGGAGCAGGGTTAGAACTGGGGGTTTTTTTAATTGAAAAAAAGACATCCCCCCAAAGAGCCAAAAAAGAAAAGGGGTCAGGGGTAAGGGGGAAAGGGGTACATTTAAATTTTTACAGTAGTTTGTAGGGTGGGCTCCAAAAAATAAACCCCCAAAAAATTGGACCCAGAAAAAAGTTCAAATTTGGGGACCCCTGGGCATCACCTCCACCTTTTGGGGCCCAGAAACAGTTAAAACTGGGGGCCCCCAAATTTACCCCCACCGGGGGCCCAGAAAGCTCAACTGGGGGCCCCCAAGCATCACCCCCACCTGGGGGCCCAGAAACAGTTTTAAAACAGGGGGCCCTTAGTAACCTTCCACCTTTTTGGCCCCCAAAAAACAGCCAACTGGGGGCCCCCTCTAGAGCAACTCCACCTGTGGGCCCGAAACAGTTTTAAAAACTGGGGGCCCCTTTAGGTCAACCCCACCTGTGGGCCTTAAAAACATTTCAACTGGCCCCCGGGTAAATCACCTCCCCCCTGGGGGCCCCTTAGAAAAAAAACCCTTCAACTGGGGCCCTAGAATCCCCGGGCCCCGGGTGGGCCCAAAAACCCAGCTCACCTGGGGGGCCCCTTTAGAAATCTCCCCCACCGTGGGGGCCCTAGAAACAGCTAAAAGGGTGGCCCCAAAGCACACATTCCAACCTTTTGGGGCGGCCCAAGGAAAAAATTCTCAATTTTTGGCGGGGGGGGGCCCCCTGGGGAATCACCTCCCCCTTTTGGGGCCCCAAAAACCCAGCCAACTGGGGGGGACCCCTAGAATCCCCTCCACCTGGGGCCTAAAAAAACAGTTTAAATTTGGAGCCCCCCAAAAAATACCTCCCACCTTTGGGCCTAAAACAGCTCAAAAAAGGGGGCCCCCTTTAAAATTTCCACCTCCCCCTTTTGGGGGCCCAGAAACAATCAAGGGTGGCCCCAAAATTCACCCCCAAACCTGGGGGGTTTTTAAAAAACAGTTCAACTGGGGGGCCCTAAATTTCACCTCCAACTGGGGCCCTGGGGAAACAGCTAACCTGGGGTGCAAACCCTAAAAATTCCCCAACCCAAACCTGTGGGGGCCCCGGGAAACAGTAAAAAAACGGGCGGGCCCCCCTAAAAAAAACCCCCAAACCTGGTGGCCCAGAAACAGCTAAAACTGGTGGGCCCAGAAACAGCTCAACTGGGGGCCCCCTTTTCCCCCCAATCCCTTTCCAAAACCTGGGGGGCCCTAGAAACAGCTAAACGGTGGTCCTAAAAATCACCTCCACCTTTTGGGCCCAAAAACCCATTTTTCAACTGGTGGCCCCCTAGAAAAATTTCCAAACTTTGGGGCCCCCCAAGAAACAGCTCAACGGGTTTGGCCCTTAGCATCACCTCCACCTTTTTTGGAAAAAGAAACAGCTCGAACCTGGGGGGCCCCCTAAAAGTTTCAACCCCCAAACCCGGGGGCCCGAAACACGTTTCAAACTTGGGGGACCCCTGAGTCAACTAAAACCTGGGGGCCTGGAAAAAAGGTTTCAATTTGGGGGCCCCGGGGAAAGAATCCCTCCCCCCTGTTGGGCCATAGAAAAAAAGCTCAACTGGGGCCCTGGGAAAAACCTCCACCTTTTGGATAGAAAACCCCTCAACTGGTGGCCCCTGGGCATCACCTCCCCCTGGGGGCCCAAAAAACCGGCTCAATTGGGGGCCCCCAAAAATTTCCACCTCCCCCTGGGGGGCCCCAAAAAAAGGGGTTAAACGGGGGTGGGCCCCTAGAATCCCCTTTCCACCGTGGGCCTGGGAAACATTTTAAAGGGTTTGGCTTAGAACACCCCCAAACCTGTGGCCCTAGAAATTTCAACTGGGTGGCCCCTAGAATCACCTCCCCCCTGGGGGCCCCCAAAAAACACCCTCAACGGGTGGCCCCTAGAATCACCTCCACCTTGGGCCTAGAAAAAAGTTCAATCGGGGGCCCTTTAGAAAACACCTCCCCCTGTGGACCTAAAAACAGTTCAACTGGAGACCCCTAGAATAAAGCTTCCCCACCTGGGGGCCCTAGAAACAGTTTCAACGGGGGGCCCTAAAATTCACCTAAAACCCTTGGGGGCCCCTTCCCAAGAAACAGGCCCGGGCCCACAAAGGGGAAAAAAACCCAAAATAAAACCCCCCCACCCCGGGGCCCCCCCCCCCCAGAAAAACCAGCCCAAAAGAAAAACGGTTGCCCCTAAAAAATTTCCCCCCATCCCCCGGGTGAAGGGGGGGGCCCGGGGGAAAAACCAGTTTCCAACCTGTAAAAACCCCAAAAATAAAAGGGGCCCTTCCCTCCACCGTTGGGCCTAAAAACCCCAAACGGCCCCCTTTAGAATCACCTCCCCCTGGGGGCCCGGGAAAACAGTTCAACTGGGCCCCCTAGAATCACCTCCCCCTTTGGTGGGCCTGGAAAAACAGCTAAAACGGTGGCCCTAGAATCACCCCCCACCTGGGGGCCCGAGAAAAAAGCTCAACTGGGGGGGCCCCAGGAAATCACCTCCCCCGGGGGTAAAAAGGCCCCCTTAGGAATCCCCCCATTCCAAAAACCTTGGGGGCCCCAGAAACACCCTCAACTGGTGCCCCCCCTTATTGGGGCCAAAAAAATAAACCCTTCCCCACCTGGGGCCTAAAAAACGGCTAAAACCTGGTGGGCCTTCATCACCTCCACCTGTCCCGGAAGGGGGGCCCCTTTCCCCCGTCCGCCCATTTGTCTTTCCCTTTAATCATTGGGGGCCCCACATAAAATTGACTTTTTGGCCCCCAAAAGCCCCTTGCATTTGACTAAATCCCTTTGGGGGCCTAAAATAAAAAAATTTTGAGTCGGAACGAGCCTCACGCTGAGGAAGATTTGAAGGAAAAACATCCACCCTAAAATTGGGTTTGCAAATTCCCCCCGAAAATTACTGCTGATCAGGAAAAAAGGGGAGCGCGTGCGGAAATGTGTCCGGCAGAGAATGGAGATCACTTCCAGCATCGCAGGTAACGGCCTCGATTACTCTGATGGTAGGGAGCGGCCTTTTTTGGGTTCTGATTGCTTCATCCTTAAGGGAGTCACAATAGAATATTTGGGGCCTCTTTGCAGTGAATCTCCCTGTGTTACCTCTGCTAGTAGTGTTGAGCGATTTAATCGAGAAAAGTTAAAATCGAGTTGATTTTAGGGTTTCTCGATCGTGATCTGCTCTGATTTTTCTGGAAAAGTCGGGTTCGAAAAATGAACCAGATCATCTTCTCCCATTGACATTAATGGAAATTTGCGATCGGATCGAAAATCGAAACGGTTCTCTACAAAATTGAGTCGATCTCGATCTTTGGAAAATCGCTCATGTCTACCTGCTACTAAGATGGTCTGTCGCTCTGGTGGCTTCAACATCATCTGGTGCTACAAAGTCACCCATATATTTTAAAGGTCACCATGTAATGCCACACTTGTCCTCTAATGGCCGCTCCAATATCATTGTACATACCCATAAGGCGCGTTCCTGTGGCAAAGACCGGTATTTTGTCTTTTTTGGCATGCAGGGGGTTTACTTTTGTCGGTGGTTTGCGGTTTTGCCAGTCTCCCACCCACATGTCCATGTTCTGCGCAAAGACTGAACATGTTCTAAGTTTTTCAGACCACCGGCGGTGTCAAAAACTGTCTGCCGGAAAATCCCGACAGTGGGGACAGTGAGGACTGCTGCACGGATTTTCTATTAAAATCAATGTAAAAGGTTACCAGTCGGTTTACAGACTCTTTCCAATCCCGAAAACCGTCTGTAAAACTGACTGAAAACCTGTGCCATGGGGACGGGCCCTTACGGTCAATCATGACCTGTTCATTGGGCTGATCCTTTAAGTCCCACATCCTAATTCTGCGGATTATTTCAGGTACATGCCACATGGCAGTATTCAAAAACGAGATCACTCCAGCAATCGGATTGTGATCCCCCTTGGATTTACACATAATTCAGAGGAGTTATATATGCGAGATTTTTTCTGGGTTCAGTGCCTTCATCCTAACGGGAGTTACAACAGGGGCCTCTTTGCAGTGAATCGCCCTCTGCTATTAAAGGGACAATCCCCGCATAGGAACATCTGCATAACAGGTCGGCTTATAACTAGCTACGAGCTGACCCGTTGTTACAGAGAGGAAGAGGCTGAACTCCCCCATGTCATTACTAAGGATTCCGCATCAGCTGAGTGACAACTCATTCAATCTATTTCGACCACCCAAATAAATGAATGTAGAGAGACAGAGGAAGATCTCCACGCGCCCCTCCTCATTCTGTAACCTGGTCGGCTTGTAGCTACTTATAAGCTGTTATGCGGAAGTTCCTTTGTGGGATTACCCTTATAAGATCGCCTGTGGCTCTGGTGGACTCAGCATCACCTGGTGTTACCAGGTAACCCCTGTATTGCATACAGCCAACTCCCCCGTTTTTGGCGGGGGGCCCCGCTATTTGGGGCCCCCTCCGCCTCCGGGGGGGAGCTGGCATTCCTCCCGCCTGCAGGCGGCGGGGGGTCCTTTAAAAATTTCCCGCGGCGCAAGAGTAGCGCTGGTGCGCTATCTTGCGCCGGGGGGGACCGCCCCTACAGGGGGGTAAAACGGCCGCAGCGGGCTCACCCCCCCCCGCGGTCTCCTGTGCGGGGAGGAGGCAGGAGGGATCGCTCCCTCCCCTCCCTGTATGTACGGCCCCGGTTTTTGTGCCCCCTTTTACATGGGTTCAACGGCGCAGGGGGAAGTGCCCGGCGGCTGCAGGGGGGTGAGCGCGGTGCCTCACTTCCCCTGCCCCCCCCCTGAAAAGATGGGAGGAGGGGCCGCGTCAGGAGCCTGGAAGGAAAGTGGATTTTATTATTTGATTTTTATTAGTTTAGGGGTTCCTGGCAAAAAGAGAGGGCAACTCCCTGGAAAACAGGGGGGGCATCCGGGCAAAGGGGGGAAAATAGGAACGGGGAGGGGCATCTCCTGGAAAAGGGGGGCATCCCTGGCCCCCAAATGGGGGGCATACCGGGAAAACAAAGGGGGATCCCTGGTAACAGAGGGGGGCCTACCTGGCAACAGAGGGGGCCTACCTGGAACAGGGGGGGCACTACCTGGCTAACAGTGGGGGCATACTGGCTAACAGAGGGGGGGCATACCGGGCAAACGAGGGGGCACTCCTGGCAAAAGAGGGGACATCTCTGGAAACAGAGGGGGGGCACTACCTGGCTAACAGGGGGGCACTACCTGGCTAACGATGGGGGGACTCCGGGCACAGAGGGGGCACTACTGGCAACGGGGGACATTTTCCCTGGCAACGGGGGAATTACCGGCAAAACAATGGGGGCACTCCCGGCAAAGATGGGAATACCTGGCAAACAGAGGGGGGGAACCCTACCTGGCGACAATGGGGGCCCCTCCCTGGCTAAAATGGGGGACCTCCCTGGCTAAAAAATGGGGGCACCTCCCTGGCTAAAAATGGGGGGAAACCCTACCTGGTAACAAGGGGGGGCACCTACTGGCTAAAAATGGGGGAAACCTACCTGGCTAAAAAAGGGGGGCATCTACCGGTAAAAATTTTTGGCTTTACCTGGCTACAGAGGGGGCATTACTTGGCTAAAAGGGGGATCTAGGAAATGAAAAGGGGAAATCCCCTGGTTTGGGTGGCTCCTACCTGGCTATAAGGGCATCTACCTGGCTTTCTTCCAAAGCCGTTATGCTTTTTGGTGGAGTGGGTGTGGCTTTTTTGACGGGGCGTGGCATACCAAAAATTTGGGCGTGTCCTTGAAAATTTTGCCGGGGCGCGCTACGCGCGCCCCCCACTAAGTTCTCCTGCTTTTTCATTTTCAAAAGTTGGCAACTATGCTGTATTGTAATGGAGAAAACAAAGAAAAAACACAAATGGGGCGCACAATCGTGAAGGTTGTATAAGAAAATGAATAAATAAAAGCAATTTTGCTCCCCTATTGAGTTTGCACTCTAGTTTGAGGCACAACTCTCATATGCGCTTACAGGGTTTTGGGGTCCCCATAGCCCTTTATCACGGCTGCCGCTGGTTCTGGTCAAGTTTGGGGGCTGGTTTTGGAACGCTGAATCGATGTAGAAGGCAGAAGAAAAAATGGCGGACCGGCGCACGTTCAGATTCGATTAAAAGCCAAGGATGCTGCTATTGTTAAAGTGTCTTTTTTTCTTAAAAAGTGCAGGGGTGGTATTGCCCTCGCCATTAAAACTTTTAAAATCCAACGCGTTTCCCCCTGTACACCAGCGCTTTTTTCATGGGTAATTTTTACCTTGAAAAGCGCTGGTGTACGCGAGAATGCGTGGGTTTAAATCGTCTATGTTTTAATGGTGAAAGGGCATACCACCCTGCACCTTTTTAAAAATTTAAAGACACTTTTAATAATGTCAGCATCCTTGGCTTTTATCGGAATATCACGTGCGCCGGGTCCGCCATTTTTTCTTCTGTATTGTAATGGTCGTCATGTAATACCACACTTCACTTCGCTCCGCTCCAGTATCATTCTACTCACCCATACAGTCAATCATGTTCTGTTCATTGGGCTGATCATTTGGCCAGCAGTCGAATTCTGTGTTATCGAGGTCATGCCAGGCCGACGAGATCTGTAAGGAGAAGGAGGGCCAATATCAATGCATTTCTTTTGCTATCTAGGACGTGTAAATGAATGTAGCTACATCAGGACTGACATTAAAATGGGGCTAAACCGCGTCCCTCCTGCTGGAGCGGGACCAAAATGGAATCTGTTGGAAAGAATGGTTATGTAAAAAAAAATTCCGCACAATGGACTTGGATTCTGTGGGGTGGAAAATCCATTCCGTGTGACCTTCAGTGTGGACCGTCACTTTTGTGTGGGAAACAATTTTCACAAGGATTTTAACCTGGAATCCAATGTATGAACTTATCTGAAAAGTACAGTATATTGTAAAAAAAAATTTACATATATTGAGATTTTTTTGATATATAGTATTGTTAAATGTATTTAAAAGGTATTTATGGTATTTTAAGTAACAACTCCCTTTTTGCCATTTTACAAATTAAAAAAGTTATACATAATTGGTATTGCCATGTTCCTAAAAGTCTGATGTATTCGCTCCTTAATGATCGCCCACCGGCTATAGACGTCGCGTGGTGCAGGAGTTTGGTGACTCCCGGTGCCACAGCTGCGCTAGGAACAGAGCTGAGTACTTAACACCTTTGTTCCCAGAGCAGTCTCTGCAAGCGCCGGGAAGCAGAGGAAACCTCCCCTCAACCCTTTGCTTGCTGCGGTCAGTGACTCCGGTATAATCAAAGGGCTTTCCCCTGCTCTGTCGGGTGATCGGGACTCCCAGTGCCGACGGGCCCGGGGAACGCTCACAGTCAGCCCTGGGGATCTTGTGTAGCCCCAGGACTGTCTGTATAACAAGCCAGCAGTAAGGGCACAATGTGTGCTGCCCTGACTGCTGTCTGTGTCAGACTGTATTAGCATATGTGAATATAATAATACATTATTATTATTAATACAGTTCTCTTCATGGGATTATAAAAAAAAATATCTACCACAATATACAGCTAAAACTTAACATTTATTAAATATATGCTAAACCGATATAAACGGTTTATATCGGTTTAGCATATATTTAATAAAGATTATAAAAAAAGTAAGAAAGACCTAAAAAAGTGTAGAAAAAATAAAATAAAAATAAATATGTAAATTATTGTGCCTACATTGCACACAAAAAAAAACTACATATTAGGTATCCACATGACCGAAATAACGTGTAGAATTAATCTAACAAGTTATAAAGTGTGAAATGTGAATGGTGTAAAAAAAAAATAAAAAAAACAAACAAATGTGAAAAAATTTTTAAAAAAACAAACAAATGTGAAAAAAAATGTGGCAGTAATTTATATGTGAACTCAAACTATGCCCCCAAAAAGTACAACTCCTCCCACATAAAACGAGGCCTCGTACAACTGCATCATTAAAAAAAAGAAAAAAGTCACGACTGTTGAAATGCAAGGAGGCAAAAACTAAAAATAACGTGCTGTTAAAATATAATATTATTTATCCTCTCGGGTGAATGGTGTAAAAAAAAACCAAAAAAAAAAAAAAAACCTGCCAAACAATTAGAATAAAAAGTGATCAAAAATGTGCACGTGGCCTGAAATGGTACTAATAAAACAACACTTCAGCCCATAAAAAATTAGCTCTCAATGAAAGTCCATAGAAGGAAAAATGGAAAGGTTATTAGTCTCAAAATGTTAAACATAATTTTTTTGTTTTATCAAAAATATTAAAATATAAAAAAAACCTAAAAACCAGCAAAAAAGACAACATGTCTGTTTTCTGAATTTATATAAAATGACGTTTCATGGGCTTCCTTTACATGTCCACAGATAACTTCCATTTGTCCATTTTGTTAAAGGGGGCTTTGAAGGATTAGAAAAAACATGGCCGCTTTCTTTCAAAAACAGCGCCAACCTGTCTACAACTCAGCCCCATTTCCTTCAATGGAGTCAAGCTGCAATGCCAGAAGAAGAAGGCAGCCATGTTATTCTACTCCTGGGACCAGGATTTTTAAGCTGAATTCCTTAACGTGTACACACACCTCCATATCGCTCTGTTCAGCGACCCATGGATAGTGGCACAACTTAGCCACCCTCCAAAGCCCTCGAATGGCTCTATGAGTGCAACAATAATGCTGATGTGGCCCTCGGTGGAAATGGCTTTGACAACCCTGCTTTAGATGATCAGAAGATAAAATTCACAAATGCAGAATGTGTGGATTTGTCTGGGATATTCCCCTACATTTTTCTCTGCATTATACGATGCATGAGAAAAGTTGTATCAACTCAATGAGAATAAGCCAAAAATCAAAACCTAAACCTACACCTTAATGTATTCTATATTTGGTCAAGTGTTGTTCTCACCTTGAAGAAGAACAGGGGGAACGGGAGAAATTTAAAAAGGGCCCAAACTTTTTTTTTTGGGATCAGAATTTTGGGTTCAGTTATTTTTAAAAAGCCAAAGATTTGTTCAAGATACAAGGGGCGGCACGAAATGGGTTTGGTCCAGGGTTGATGTTAAAAGTTTTTGGAGTTTTGGGTTTTCTTTGGGGTTTTTGGTTTTCCATTTTTTTAAAATTTTTTTTTTTTGGTTTTTGGGTTTTCTCGTTTTTTGTTTTTGATGGTTTGTATTAGTCTTTGGTTTTTTAGTTCTTTGGGGGTTCGGGGTTTTTTTTCCAATTTTAAAAAGGGGGTTTTGTTGTTTTTTTTTTGGGGGGTTTTGGGGGTTTTAAAACTTATTTTTTTTAAATTTTGTTTGTTTTGAATTTTGGTTTTTGAACTTTTGAGCCCCATTTTTGGGTTGGTTTTTTTAAAGTTTTGGTTTTTTGGTCTTTTCTTTGAGGTTCTGGTTTTTTTTTTCAGTCTTACAGACCCCCGGGGGTTTTTGGGTTCTGGTTTTTTTTAAAAGTTTTTTTGGGGTTTTTGGGTTTTTTTTGGGTATTGGTTGTTTTGGCCCTTTTAAAATTTTTTGGGTTTTTCTTTGAGGTTTCGGGGTTTTTTTTAAATTTTCTTTCAGGTTTTTTTGGTTTTTTTAAACGGTTTTAGTTGTTTCAGTCTTTCAGGTTTGGTCCTTTGAGGTATTGGTTGTGTCTGTCTTTGAGGTTTTGGTTTTTTGTTTGGGTTTGGTTGTTTAAACTTTCGGGTTTTTGGCCCTTTTGTTTTTTTTGGGGGTTTTTTTAAATCTTTAGGTTTTTTGTTCCTTGGGGTTTTTGTTGTTTTGTCTTTAAAATTTGGGGGGTTTTTGGGGGGTTCCTGGTTGTTTTAGTCTTTGAGGTTTGGTTCCCCCAAGGTTCTGGTTGTATCAGTCTTTGAGGTTTGGCTCTTTGGGGAGGTTTTTTTTTTGTTTTTAGTCTTACAGGTTTGACTTTTTAAAGGGTTTTTTTTGGGTTGTTTTTTGTCTTTGGGTTTGGTTTCCCCCAAAGGGGTTTAGTTTTTTTTTCCAAATTTTGAGGTTTTGGTTTTTTGGCCCTTTTTGTTTTAGTCCTTTGGTTTTGGGTTTCCCTTTGGGGTTTTTTTAAAACCTCCAGAGGGGAAAATTCTCTTGCTGTTAAACCCAATAAGTCCAAACGCAAAGGTTGTTTGCAAGTAAAAAGGCCCTTAAAGGGAAATTTATGCCTTCTCCTGGGGAAAAACCCTTACGGAATGGGGGCTCCCTTTGAATTTTTTTTTTTTTTTTGGGAAAGGGTATTTTTCCAAAGATGAAAAAAAGGAAAAAATAGTTGTCTTTTCCCTTTTACCATGAAAATTCCAAAATGTAATGTTTTCCAAGGTTTTGTTTTTTTGAAGGCCCTTTTTAACACCAGGGGGGGAAAGGAAAGAAAAAAAAGGTAAAAAAGAAAAAATCTTTTTGAAGGTTTGAGGTTTTTGGAAGGTTTGGAATGTTTAGGGCCCAACAATGAGATCTTGTAGATTTTTGAAATTTCCAAAAATATATGAGCTTTGTCTTCCCCTTTTTTTAAATTTGACTTGCATTTGGGGATTTTAAAAAGGAAGGTTCAGCAACCCCAGTGGACCCAGCCCCATGAAACCATATTACCCCCACGGGTTTAATCTTCTTTTAATTTGAATTTCCCAAAAGCCTGCAGTTCGTTTTCCGGTTCCCCCCTTTTGGGCTTGGTTTTTCCCCCCACACTTTTTTTTTTCTCATTTTCCCCAATTTTATTTTTTGGGTTTTTGGAGAAATTTCCTTTTAGAGTTTTGGTTTCCGTTTGACCCCATTTCTTTTTTCTTTGGGGGTTTTTTTTCCTATTAATTTTCCCCCTTTCCTTTCATTGTCATTTTGGAGTAAGGGGATTACTACGGGGGGAAAATGTTTTTAAAATGTAAAAATTTGGGGAAAATCCCTTTATTTTTCCTTTTTAATCTTTAGAAAAAAAATTTTAAAAAAATTTTGGGAACGGGCCCCAGTTCTGCGGATAAAATTAAAATGCTTGGACCTTCCCCCTTTTTGGAGGAGGTTTTTTTTTAAACCCTTTTAATGATGGAAAATTTCTCCTTCTGGGGCCAAAAGTTTATGGTTTTGGAAAAAAATCCTTTTTACCCCTTTTGGTTTTTTTTTAGAGCAATTTAATAAGCATTTGGGGGTTCACGTTATGGCCCCAAGGGGGTTTTGGTGCTTATCGCAGCTGAGCTCCACTGACTTAAATGGGAATGAGCTCCCCAAATGCCAGCCCAACCCCCCAAAGTGTGGAGTGTTGTTTTAAGGAAAAGCAAAGCCTTTTCTTAATTTTTTTCCCACCTAAAAATTTATTAGTCTAAAATGTAGGGCTCAGTTACTTGGGAAATTTTTTTCACACTTGGCAGATACATGTGGAGTTTTGCAGAAGCAGAAAAAGGGGAATGAGATTTAAAGGGGTTTTCCTTGTTTCTTTTCTTTACCTCCTGCTTTCCTGCTCTTCAGCTCTTTGTGTTCAGAAGGGGGGGGTGTGGGGGATTTGTTTGAACTGAAGATATTGACCCTGCAGGATGACATCCCAAGGGGCCCTTTTCCCCTCTCTAGTCAAAGGGGCAGGTCTGTTTATGCGTAGGAAAAACTGTAAGTAGCTTAAAATTTTAGCTCAGAGGGGAAAAACTTTTTTTCCTTCAGGCAACCCAAGGGGTCCTCGATTTTTAAATTTTCCGCAGGAAAACCAAAACCCGTGGGGGTTTTTTTCTCTTTATCAATGCAAAAGACCTGATTGAGGTTTTTTTTTTTATTTATTTTACTGTTTGGGCTAAAAATTTTAAGGAGAAAAAAGGAAAAAGGGTAGAATGGCAGCACCTGGGGTTTTGGTTTTAAACCGTAGGGCATTTTAGGGGAGGTGATGTTTTGGGGCATGTGCGGCCAGGACCCGAGGAGCTTTTTCCCCCCTGGTTTGTATCCCCTGGGGAGATGAGCTTTTTTAAAAAAAGTGGATCCCCTTAAAAGGGGCAGCCCTTTAAAAAAAAAAATGGGGGGAGAAATTTTTTTTTAAAAAATGATTGATGAAAGGTGAAAAAAATTTTTTTTTTTAATTTAAAAACTTTACCCCGGGCCCAATTTTTCTTTGTGGGCCAAAAAAACCCCGTTTAAAAAAAAAATCTGCTGAAAAGGGGACCTATTAAAAAACATAGTTTGGGAAAGGGGTGGAAAAAGGACAAAAGTTTTAAACCCTAACAAGGGGGGAGTCAAAAGTTCCAAGGGGCCTCCTTTTTTTTGGAAAAAGACCTGCCTGATCCCCCAGGAAAAAAAAATAGGGGGCCCAAACTTTTTTGGCAATGTCCAAAAAAATGGCTTTCCATCTTTTTTAATTGTTTTTTTGGATCAAGGGCCCAAAAGGGTTTTTTCCATAGGAAGGAAAGGGGCTTTTTGCACACAAAAAACCCCAAAAAATTTTTAAAAAGTTTTGTTTTCCGGGGATCCAGATTTGCATTTTCTTTATGTGGTTCCTAAAAATTTCAACAAAGAAAAGTTTATTAATTTTTATTTATTGTGATGCCTCCCCTTGGTTTCCCCCCGGGCGCCCTTTGGACCGTTCCCCGGGGGGACTTTTTTGCCCCTGGGAACCCCCCGCCCTTTTAAAAAACGGAAAATTTGGAAATTTTAGACACAGGGGCCTTCAGTTTTTAAAAAAGTGGCCCCAAAACCCGGGTTTATTCAGATTTAGAATAAAAAAAAAAATCATTAAAATGAAAAACCTCAGGGGTTTGGCCCCTGACTAAACACGTTGAGTAGGAACCCAAACCCTTTTTAAATTTACCCTTGGAAACCCACTTGGTTTCCGCTTTACAAACAGAAATCATTTCTCACCCCGTCCCCCACTGGGGGGCCGCTTTTCTTAAAAATCCCCTGGGGGCAAGGCCCTTCTCCTCCCGCTCCTCTTTCTGCACTGCCCGCTAGGGAGACCCGCCCCCCCGAAACCCCCTGAAAAAGACAGGCTTTTTATAGGCCTGGGAAATCCCGGGAAATGGAACCGAAAAACCCGGCCTTTGGAAAAGTTTTGGGGACGGGGCCCCCCCCACCCAACCCCTTTTGGGCCGCCCGGGAAAAAAAAAAAACCCCCTCTAAATAACCCCACCCCCCACCCTGCTATTTTCCCCCTTTTTTGTTTTTGGGACCCCCATAACTCAAAAGGGGAGCAGGCCCGCTGTTGGGGGTATTTTTGAATTTTGATTGACCTTCACCCCCTATATTAATCCCTTTTCCGCTCCTTTTCACCTTTCACCTCAAAAACATCTTCCCGGGAAACCGTTTTGTTTCATCACTGTGGAAAAAACTCAAACTCTATTGTTGCTCTTATTCCCTTCCCGTCTTGACTTTCCCGTAAAATTTCCCCGTTATCGGTTTTCCCTCTGTTTCAAAATCCCCCCTCTTCAATTTGTTGGGGGGCAGCAGCCAGGCTCGTCCCTTTTTTTCCAGCCACTATTTCTTTATTTCCCCCTACCCTGTGTCGTCACTGCACCTGGTTTTTCCAATTTCCTGGACAGAATACAAAAATTTAAATTATCCACTTTCACACATTTAAAGGGTCTCCAAAAGTGCCTTTCACCCCCCTACATTTCCCCCCTTATCTCTGTCTATCCCCCCTAAACCGGGTTTCCGCTCTGTACTGATTTTAAAAACTCACACAAACCCCAACCCTTTTTAAAAAATCCAAGATTTTTTCAGTATTGGAAACCCCGTTTCTGGAAAATGTTACCCCATTTTGATTTAGGCAAAACCTTACAACCCTCACAGTTTTTTAAGTGCGTCTTTAAAATTTTTTTAGAAAAAGCGGGGGCCCCCAAAAAAACCCCAAATTTTCACCCCCCAAAAAATTTGGGCACATTCTTAATTTTCCCCTTTAACTTTGGGACCCGCAGGGGATTTTCTGTATTAGATGTAAAGGTTTTTGGGTGGAGGTTCATCCACATTTTTTGGTTTTTCTTTCCCCAATTTTTTTATGTTAAACATGACTGGCCATTGTTTAAAAACCCAAACATTTTTCGCCTTTGTTTCCCCCCATAAAAATTAAAAGATTGTAGTCTTGGGCAGGGGCCCTCCACCTTGTGTCTCATTTTGTCGTTTGCTTTTTTTATTTTTTGTAAAAGTCTGGTTTGCCCTGTGCTTATTCCCCTATATTGTAAAGTGCTGGGGGAAAAAGTTGGCACTAAAAAAAAAAAAATTTTATTAATAAAAATTTTTATTATTACCCATCACAACCGCATAGCAGCCAAACTAGATACACATTTCAGAAACCTAGGGTTTACTGACCCCAAAAATATTTTGCCCCCCCCACCGAACCCCAGGTTTTTTGGGGGCACGTCGGGCAGCAATCCCCCGCTGAAACGGCCCCCCCTATTTGGCAAAATCCCCCCCCCGTCGAGGCGTTCTCCCAGAAAATGTATACAACACGTATTTAAATACATAAACATATATAGTCTCTCGAATATAAAAAAAAATTTGGGTGTCGGGTCAACCATTTTATTGAAACAAACTGTTTGGAAAATTGGGTGATTTTTTTCTGAACCCCAAAATGTCCACAAAATGATGCAACAGGGAGATAAAAGAAAATGCAGCAGATGCTAATCCTGATAAAGAGCGTCCTTCCACAGAACATCAGAAAGAGCTGCAGGAAGCTGGAAAACACAGTCTATGATGAGGAGAGGAGCTTCTATGGTCATGGACTTCCCTCCCTGTACCAAAAAAAATGGGCACCACTTGGTGCCCAAAAAAAGCCGTGATCCTGGCACCTTTAAGGGGATTTCAGGAAAATGTAGTGCGGGAAATGTAAAAGTAAAGGTGCTATAGACCCCAAACCCTCATGCCCCACTAATACATGTAAAGGAGCAGTACCGGGCATGTAGTAACCCGGGACTGTACTGTAGGGAAAAAGGGGCTAAAAGACCAACCAATCACTGCCTTCACCTCAAATAATACATGTAAGGGCAGTACAAAGGGCATGTAGTTTCCAGCACTGTATTGTAGAAGGCCGTAGACCACCAAACACTTTCCTGCACCTAACTAATACATTTTAAAAGCCCGTACAGGACATGTAGTAAACCCCCACTTTTAAATGTAAGAGGCGCTATAGACCCTCCAATCGCGCATTCACCTTTAATTTAATTTCAAGTAAGGGAAAAGTACAGGGCATTTAGTTTCCCCCGCTGTACTTTAGAGGGTGCTATAGACTACCAAACACTGCATGTACCTCACCCAAATACATGTAAGAGCAGTACAGGACATGAATTTCCCCCCACGTACTGTAGGGAGGTGCTATAGACTACCAATCACGCATGACCCCCACAATACATTTAAGGGCATACAGGACTTTTAGTACCGCACTGTACTGTAAGAAGGGGCTATAACCCACCAATCACTGCATGAAACCTCACTAATTAAAATGTAAGAGCAATAAGGGGCATGTAGTCCGCACCCGTACGTAAAGGGGGGTGCTTATAGACTAACCAACAAATGCATGTACCCCACTAAAAACAAAGTAAGGGCAGTACAGGGACATGAGAAACCCCAATGTACTTAAAAGAGGCCCCCAAAAGACCTCCAATTTACTTCATGCACCTCACTAAAAAACATGTAAGAGCAGTTAGGAAAAGTAGTTTCTGCACTGTACTTTTAGAAAAGCGGGTATAGACCACCAATAAATGCATGCACTTCACTAATACATGTAAGAGCATTAAAAGGGCAGAAATAAACCCCACTGTACTGTAGAAGGCCCCTATAGGCCCCCCCAACACTGCTGCCCTCACAATACAAAAAGAGCAGTGCAGGCCCTTGGTACCGCACTGTAAATGTAGAGAGGCGCTATAAACCCCCCAAACACTGCATGCACCCACTAATACATTTAAGGGGAGTACAAAAGGGCATGTAGTACCCAAAGCCTTTTCCGGGAAGGGGGGTGCATGACACCAATCACTGCAAAATTTCCTTTACAAAAACATTAAAGCAGTACCGGGCCTGTTTGTACCCCCGGGAAAATGTACTGTAGGGGGGCGCTTGACCACCAATCCCTGCATGCACCTCACTAATACATGTAAAGCAGTAAAAGAAACCCTTGTCCCCCCACTGTACTTTTGGAGGTTTCAAAAGACCCCCAAACATGCTGACCCCCACTAATACAGGGAAAGGGAGTACCGGGCCCTTTATTTCCCCCACGTACTGTAGAAGAGTCGCTAAAAACCCCCCAATCACTCAAACACCTCACTAATTTCATTTAAGAGCAGTACAGGGGCCCTGTATACCCCCACGGGAAAATGTAGGGAGGTTTCAAAAGGGCTTCCAAATTTCTTCTTTTAAACCCCACTAATACATGTAAAAGCTTTCAGGGCATGTAGTAAACGCCTGTACTGTAGGGAGGGGCTATAGACCTTTCCAAAACACTGCAAGTCCCACTAATTACAAGTAAGAACAGTACAGGACATGTAAATCCGCACTGTACTGTAGGGGGGGTGCCCATAAACCCCCAAAACCCCTCATGCACCTCACTAATACAAAGTAAAAGGGGGGTACCAAGGGGCAAAGTAGTACCCCCACTGTACTGTGGGAGGGCTATGACTAAACCCAAACACTGCATTACCTCACTAATACATTAAGAGCATACAAGGGGATGTAATACCGCAAAGGGACTGTAGAGAGGTGCTATAGAGTGCCAAAACACGCATTAAAAACCACACTCCTACATGTAATGCAGTACAGGAAAATGTAGGTTTAAAAACCCGGGACTGTACCCGGGAGAGAGGCCCCTATAGAAATACCAATTCCCCTGCAATTCACCCCCAAAAAAAATGTAAGAAACATTTCAAAAAATGTATACCGCACCCGTACTGTAGGGAGGTGCCAAAAAACCCCCCCCAAACACTGCATGCACCCACTAATACATGAAAGAGCAGTACCCGGACATTAGTAACCTTTTCCGGGCCGCACCCGTTTCCCGGGAAAAAAAGGTTGGGTATTTTGACTCCCCAAACCCCTGCATGCACCTCACTAAAAACATGTAAGAGCAGTACGGACCCCCCCGTGTACCCCCCCCATTTCTGTAAAGAGGCCCATAGACCCGCAATTAAATGGGCCCGCACCTTACTAATACATGTAAGAACATACAGGGCCCTTAAATAAACCCCCCCCCTGTAAATTAGAGAGGCCTATAACCCCCAATCCCCTGCAAGCACCTACTAATACATGTAAAAGCAGTACAGGACCCTGAAATCCCCGCAAATGGGTTTTCCGTGAAGAGGCCCTATAGACCGCAACAACCTGCCCGCACCTCACTAATACATGTAAGAGCATAAAAAGGAAAATGTAAAATTTCCCACCCCCTGACTAGAGAAGGCCCCAATAGACCCCCCGCCAAAACCCTGCATGGCCCCCACCCCCCAAAATTTTACTTTTAAGAGCAGGAAAAAGGGGCATTCCTTTGTAAAGCACTGTACGTAGCAAGGGGCTATAGAAAACCCAACCAACCTTTCAAGGGGCCCATCACCCCCTAATTTTCAAGTAAAGGGAAACGGTTTCAAGGACATGTTTACTGCACTGTACTTTTAAAAGGGGGCTATAGACCTCCAAATCACTGATGCACCATTTTAAAATTTTCCCGATTAAAGGGGTTGGGTCTTCCCCTCAAAACACACCTGTGGGGAGATCAGCAAGTTCTGGGAAAATTGTATGGTGTTTTGGGGGGTATAATATTTCCCAATTTTCCCTTTTTAAAAAACCATTTTCACGTTGGGAAAAATTTTTAAAACCCCGTGGCTGTTGGAAAATTGAGGAACCCCTTTGTGTCAAATATAATGGTTTTTTGAAGGTTTTTTAAAAGTAAAAATAAAAAAATAGGAAATTTTTCTTTATTTCCCAAAAAAATTAAATATTACATTATTTTATAATCGTTAAGCGGCGTAAAAAAAATAACATACTTAATTTTTTTTGTTTTTTTTTTATTGGTTTTTTTGGGCCCCTTTTCTTACCAAAAAAAATTTTTTTAATCAAAAATAAACAAAAAAATCGCATGTTCCCCCCGAAAAAGGGGACCAATTTAAAAAAAAAACCCTTTATCCCGCAAAAAAGGCGCTCACTCAGGTCTACAAAGGAAAAATAAAAAAATTTTTGGTTTCAGAAAAAGGGGAAAAAACAATTTAAAAACGAAAAAAAAGGGTTTTTAATTTTTTTTAAAAACTTTGAAACATATCCAAAAAATCTAAAAAATTTGGGCCCTTTACCCGAATTGGGACAGACCTGCAAAAAAAAAGAACCAATTTAATTTAAAACCCCAAAAGTGACTTTCCCAAAAAATGAACCCCCTCCCCCCCCCGAAAAAAAAAAAGCTTTTCTTCATGTTTTCCCCCACAAAAAAGAAATTTTTTTAGTTTTCCGTACATTAAATTGGGCAAAGGTACCTTTTAAAAAAACCAACTTTTTCTTTAAAAAGAAAAAATCCTAAAACTATGTAAAACTGAAAAAAACTTTTTGGAAGGAAATCCATGCGGGGTAGGAGGTTATAATCAAGTTGTAGATTTGTTTTTTCGGAAAAACAGCATTTTTTGCAGCAAAATTTTGGGGCAAAAAAAATTTTAAAATCAACTTTTAAAAACATTTTGATTTTTCCATTGAGGAAAAAAGAAAACGCAAAAAATCTGAGGGGAAAAAGACCCTCAGTGGTTTTGCAAAAATGCAGCAACGGGGGCTCAGTGGGGTTTGCCCCAGTGAACACGGTGGCTCAGGTTTTTTTTGCACAGTGTACACAGGGGGGTAGTGGTTTGCACAGGCAACCAAAGGGGGCCTCACGGGTTTGCAAAATGTACCCCGGCTCAGCCCCGGTACCCCCGTTTTCACCCCGGGGGCTCATTTACCGCCCGGGAGCCTTTTGGGGGGGCAAAGGGTTAGCTCGTGTACTTGGGGGGCTCAGTGGTTAAACACAGTGTAGCATGGTGGGGCCCCCATACAAAGTGTAGCACGGGGGCTAAGTATTATCACAGGCCGCACAGAAGCCCCCGGGTTGGGCAACAGTGCAGCAGGAAAAAAACACGTATAGCCCCAAATACCAGTAGTTAGCCCCATGGGGTCATTGTTAGCAAAGTTCAGTAGGAGGCCCCAGTAGTTAGCACCGTGGGACACACGGGTGATTAAATTTGCAAAGCATAAATAAAACCCTCCTAACACAGAGTAGCATGGGGACTCAGTGGTTAGCACATGTAGCAAGGTGACTCGTGCTTAGCACAGGGGTTAGCAAGGGAAATCAGTGGTTTGGGACAGGCCCCGCACAGTAGCCAGGGTTTGCAAAGTGCCGCAAAGGGGGGTTGGGATTATCCCCAGTGAGCACGGGGGCTCATAGTTTACACAGTGGTTTAATTTTATCAGTTGCAAACACGGGGCTTTTGTAAATTTAAAAAAGTCATACAATGGCTCATAATTAGCACCTGAAGTATGGTTTAATCAAATTTTAGCACAGTTCAAATTTTGTGGGGCCCGGGCTACACAGTGCCTAAAGGGGGCTCCCTAATTTCACAGTCATCAAAGGGGGACTCAGTGGTTTAAACATCTTTTTAGCAAGGGGACTGAGTGGCTAGCACAGTATAGCACAGTGCCTCAGTGGTTACCCCATTGCAGCATGGGGGCTCAGTGTTTAGCTCTATTGATTTGCTGCATCAGGGTCCTGGGTTCATATCCCGCTAAGGTCACTATCTGCAAGGAGCTTATATGTTCTCCCCATGTTTGCAGGGATTTCTTCTGGTTCCCTCCAGCTCCAAAACCTTCCTGTTAATTTGGAATTTAGCCTGTGAATCCCAATAGAGACAAGGACGAGTGTAAATGATGACAATCTCTGTACAGCGCTGTGGTATATAACACCGCTATAACAATAAATGTATACACAACATAGATCATCATGCATTGGATTTAAAATCCGCATCGAAGGCCGGTTTCTTTGCAGATTTTGTTACAATCTCATCTAGTTTGCAGGACGCCGCATTCGTGGTGATTATAGGCCTGGGCTCTGTAGCGTGCGCTGCTCTCATTCCCGGCCTCCTCCAGCTGCAGAGGACATCTCCGATGCTCGCCTCCTGCCTTGTCCCTACATGTTGTCTATGACAATGAGTCACTCCCCGACTCCCTCTGATCTTCGCCCTGGTTCGGGGTTTGCCTCCGTGTCGCACACCATCTGCTTAAGCTGGTTTGGTTCCTCACGCGCGGCGCGGAGGTGATCACCGCCTGTAATGATATTACTGGGAACATAAAGACACTGAAATGTCACTTTAGGGAATAATAATCCTAATCCCGGCAGCTGCTCCGTCAGGTCTCTGTGCTTTGGGGATTTCTGGATGCACGTAATGAAAATGAGATGCTTAGGACACATCTAATGGACTATAAATATAATCCCGCCATATATCAGGGAGCCCACATAGTAGAGCTGGAGATATAATAATACCACCATATATCAGGGAAACCACATAGTAGAGCTGGAGATATAATAATACCTCCATATATCAGGGAGCCCACATAGTAGAGCTGGAGATATAATAATACTGCCATATATCAGGGAACCCAGATAGTAAACCTGGAGATATAATAATACCGCCATATATCAGGGAACCCACATAGTAGAGCTGGAGATATAATAATACCGCCATTTATCAGGGAAACCACAAAGTAGAGCTGGAGCTATAATAATACCGCCATTTATCAGGGAACCCACATAGTAGAGCTGGAGATATAATAATACCGCCATATAACAGGGAACCCACATAGTAGAGCTGGAGATATAATAATACCGCCATATATCAGGGAACCCACGTAGTAGAGCTGGAGATATAATAATACAGCCATATGACAGAGAAACCACATAGTAGAGCTGGAGATATAATAAAATCGCCATATATCAGGGAGCCCACATAGTAGAGCTGGAGATATAATAATACCGCCATTTATCAGGGAACCCACATAGTAGAGCTGGAGATATAATGATACCGCCATATATCAGGGAACCCACGTAGTAGAACTGGAGATATAATAATACCGCCATATATCAGAGAACCCACATAGTAGAACTGGAGATATAATAATACCGCCATATATCAGGGAGCCCACATAGTAGAGCTGGAGACATAATAATACTGCCATATATCAGGGAAGCCACATAGTAGAGCTGGAGATATAATAATACCACCATATATCAGAGAGTCCACATAGTAGAGCTGGAGATATAATAATACTGTCATATATCAGAAAACCCACATAGTAGAGCTGGAGATATAATAATACCGCCATATATTAGGGAGCCCACTTAGTAGAGCTGGAGATATAACAATACCACCTTATATCAGGGAAGCCACATAGTAGAGCTGGAGATATAATAATACCGTCATATATCAGGGAATCCACATAGTAGAGCTGGAGATATCATAATCCCGCAATATATCAGTGTACACACATAGTAGAGCTGGAGATATAATAATACCGTCATATATTAGGGAGCCCACATAGTAGAGCTGGAGATGTAATAATACCGCCATATATCAGGGAACCCACATAGTAGAGCTGGAGATATAATAATACCACCATATATCAGAGAACCCACATAGTAGAGCTGGAGATATAATAATACCGCCATATATCAGGGAAGCCATATAGTAGAGCTGGAGATATAATAATACCACCATATATCAGAGAGTCCACAGTGTAGAGCTGGAGATATAATAATACCGCCATATATTAGGGAGCCCACATAGTAGAGCTGGAGATATAACAATACCACCTTATATCAGGGAACCCACATAGTAGAGCTGGAGATATAATAATACCGCCATATATCAGGGAAGCCATATAGTAGAGCTGGAGATATAATAATACCGCCATATATCAGGGAACCCACATAGTAGAGCTGGAGATATAATAATACCGCCATATATCAGGGAACCCACATAGTAGAGCTGGAGATATAATAATACCGCCATATATCAGGGAAGCCACATAGTAGAGCTGGAGATATAATAATACCACCATATATCAGGGAACCCACATAGTAGAGCTGGAGATATAATAATACAGCCATATATCAGGGAGCCCACATAGTAGAGCTGAGAATATAAATAATACCGCCATATATCAGGGAATCCACATAATAGAGCTGGAGATATAATAATACAGCCATATATCAGGGAGTCCACATAGTAGAGCTGGAGATATAATAATACCGCCATATATCAGGGAGCCCACATAGTAGAGCTGGAGATATAATAATACCGCCATATATCAGGGAACCCACATAGTAGAGCTGGAGATATAATAATACCGCCATATATCAGGGACCCACATAGTAGAGCTGGAGATATAATAATACCGCCATATATCAGGGAACCCACATAGTAGAGCTGGAGATATAATAATACCGCCATATATCAGGGAACCCACATAGTAGAGCTGGAGATATAATAATACCGCCATATATCAGGGATCCCACATAGTAGAGCTGGAGATATAATAATACCACCATATATCAGGGAACCCACATAGTAGAGCTGGAGATAAAATAAATACCGCCATATACAGGAACTCACATAGTAGAGCTGGAGATATAATAATACCGCCATATATCAGGAGCCCACATAGTAGAGCTGGAGATATAATAATACCGCCATATATCAGGGAAGCCACATAGTAGAGCTGGAGATATAATAATACCGCCATATATCAGGGAAACCACATAGTAGCATCTGAGGAAGTGCCGTATAGGCACGAAACGCGTTATGTACGTTACTTTAGAATAAAAAGAAAAAAAGGAGATGGCGCTCTATGTGAAAGTACGTCTGATGTATAGTAAAAATCAAATAATTAAGGTGCTCACCTGATGGTGTTGTGCGATCTAGTATAGAGGCACAACAATCATAAAAACCTTTTTTGGCTTTACCCATCAAAAGCCCCGGGGACAGCACCTCGTCCATCCTGGTCCCCTAATGCCGGAAGGTTACTCCAAAGCGACGAGCGCCCGGTCCTTTTTTTTTATCTGTTTTACTGCATGTACGTTACTTTGTAATATTGGGGCTAAGGACCACAATATGTCTTTTGTCGGCAAGGCACAAATTTGCTGCCAGGGGTGTCCTTTGCTCAAGCTTGGACTGGCCAACAGGGTAGTTGGGCAAATCCCTGGTGGGCCACTGAGCATGGAAGACCTAGAGTTGTTTTTTAATTGCATATACATCCTCAGAAGAGGAAAAAAAAGCAAGAGGCAGAGTATAGGAGGCAGGTACAGTCATTACAGTAGCTGTAGGGTGGGCCCCTAAAATAAACTCCATCGGTTGACCCAGAAACAGCTCAACTTGTGACCCCCTAGCAGGGACGTAACAAGTATTCATAGGGCCCCATAGCAAAATGAGACAGGGCCCCAACACCTAATGATGGGAAACTCAAGCAGCAGTATAGGTTTCAGTAATTTAAGCTATAGATATAGTGCTATAAAAACCTTATAGCAGTGCTAAGTAGCAGAAAACTACTATGTACAAAATAGTACAATGTTCTTACACCCGATTGGGCCCCCTCAAGCTCTGGGCCTCATAGCAGCTGTTATGGCTGCTACTGCTATACTTATGCTCATGGCCCCTAGAATCAACTCCATCTGTGGGCCCTAGGGCCCTATCTCACCCCATTGGCAGCCACTGCGATGTGTTCTCATAAAGCTGAAGGTTTTACATGGTTGCGGGGGACCTATTGAAGACTCCCAGGTCTGATGTCTGTGTAAACTTTGTAGGACCTGCCAGGGTCCAGTAGGATAAGTGAGGAGGGGGATAAATGGGGGCTACTTTTGTTTCTTGGACATATGGGTTTTGGGGCTTGTAGGACTCAAGATTTGTGAGATTTATGAGTTTGAGAAGTTTCGGTGGTTGGTGGGTGTCAGTAATGTGTGTACACCCCTTTAAGAATTTCTGGTCTCTTTCTAGCCTCAGCCAGGGTTAATATATGGAACCTTAATGGTTAAGTTTCTGGGCCAATCCCGTGCTGGGGCGGGATATTTGAACCTCCCTGTTTCGTCAGTCTATGCCTGTGATGGCTTTTGTATCCTGGTTTCTGTCCCTGTGCATGTTGTTGGAGTTCCTCTGGTTCTGAATTATGGCTTATATGTCAATTATTCTACTCTCTATTGACTGCCTGATTTCTCGGTCTGATCTCGGCCCGACTGACACTCTCTTTCTGTTTTCCGTTGTGTCTGTGTTCTGTTTCTTGTCCATTTATCTGCTGTCTGTTTGGCCAAAGTTTAAACAGGGTACGGCTCCAAGCATGGGGTCGCCCTTTTCGGGGCAGTTGTTCTACTTAGCCAGGGTAAGCAAGGGAAAGACTAGGTCGTCCCTCACAGTGGTTTTATTATTTTGAGTTCTGATATTGTTGGGAGGTGGAGAGAAAAAAAAATGTTCTGTTATTATAAAGTATATTGTTTGTTTCTGTTTATATATATAATATAGTGTTGGGGCAGTGGACGAGTTATGTATATATGAATAGTAAGATATAGTATATAAGTATAGTGTATAATGTATATAGTTTGTACTGGACTAATGTTAGAGGTTGGGTAGTTGTATGTTTGTGGTTGGACCAGGTTCATGTAGCTACACCCTTCTGCATTGTATAAACAATAGAGGGGTATTCAAAGATGTCGGTTCCATCACAACCTGCCTAGGGCAGGAAGTGATAGAAACTAACATGTCGGCTATGGAAGCTCCTATAAGACCAGCTGTCATGCAAACAGCCCGATCATTTAGGCACCATTGTGGTTGCGGCGTCTAAAGGATTAAACAGGAGAGAACAGAGTCGGCTCCTTTCCCTGCTGTTAGCAGCATGTGTCTTAGCAGCCGGCACCAGAATCCAATGTACAGTAGAGGGATTACCGAGTAATCCCGCTTCCTAGTAATCTACCGACACCAGGACTTACTAGTACAATTGGAATTAGTCATTGGGTTTGTGTGTATATTTCCGTGTAATTTGCACCATATTTCATGGCCATCTTCACTAGTTTATCATTTCATAGCTCTACTTTCGGGCATAGGTGTGCGTTGTCCGACAGTTTTGCTTTCTGATAGATTTGGGGCTTGAATAAGTTTTATAGATAGTGTTGAGCTTCAGATTCAGATAAATGTCAAATTTTAACAGAATCGATCCAAATCGAATGTCGGTTAAAAACCACCAAAAATTCGACCCAGACCTTAGATAGGTTTAGCATTAGGGTTAGTGGTTTTCGGGGCTTTAAGAGTTAACTTTTTTTTTGGGGGTCCCATCCTTGCGATTCTCTTTCAGTGCGACTCCTGACATCACTTTCTTTTTTCTTAGGTTACCCTTATGTTTGGGAAACGGAAGTGACATCACTTCTGCTTTCCAAACATAGGGGTAACCTAAGAAAACCTTAAGTGAGGTGAGAGGGTTGCACCAGAATTGACACCTTGTCGGGAGCGACACAAGGCCTGGGGCAATGCTGAAAGGTAAGTTATCCCCTAAAACACCCTATTAGCCCTAAATTAGTTTTAGGGTTACGATGAGGAACAGAGTCAGGGACAGGGCTAAGGATAGAGAAAAAAATTCCGGTTTGGGATGTTCCAAATTTTTTCACAAATTCCGTCCAACCAGTATTAAACCGAACGGCAACATCAACCCCTTCAGGTCGCAGCAAATTTTGAAATTTAGTTTTTTCCTCCCCATCTTCCAGGAGCCATAACGTTTCTTTTTTTTTTTCATCTACATAGCCGTGTGAGGGCTTATTTTTTGCGGGACAAGATGTCCTTTTCAATTGGTCCATCCACCGGAACATATAACATACTGGGAAAACCACAAAGGAATTCTATGTGAGGTGGAACGTGACAAATAAAAATGCAATTGCACCATTTTTGCAACAGTTGAGTCTTGATGGAGTTCACTGTTCGGTAAAAGTAACATCTGTATCCTACAGGTCAGTCTGATTCTAAAGACAGCAAATTTGTAGAGTTTTCCTTATGTTTTAGTACTTCAAAGATAAAAACTTTCAATGTTAAAAAGTGCCATTTTCTGCAACAATATTTTTTGTTTTTCAGTCTTCCAGACCACAGTGAGGTCTTTTTTTTGCGGGCTGAAGAGTAATTTTTACTGGTACCATTCTGGGATTACTACGATTTTTAAATCACTTTTTATTCCATTTCTTTAGGATTGTGAAATGTAAACCCTGTCTGGCGGACGGTCATAGTAATATAGCTCTAAGTTTTTTCCTCCTCGCCTTCTGAAAGCCATAATGGTTTTATTTTTGTGAAAAAAACATACTTGCGCCCTATTTTTCGGGGGTTTTGCTTTTTTAGTATTTAATATTCGGTATAAATATGTGTTTCCATATTTTACAGGGTTATATATTTTTTCAATACCAAAATTTGGGGTTTTTCCTTAGTTTTTTTTACCGTAAAAAAAAAATTCCAAACATTTTCTATTTTTGAAATTTGCGCCACCGCGCCATTTTCTGCGACCAATAATTTTTTTGTACCAACACCTACGGACGTCAGTGAGACGGGAATTTTCACGCGACCAGTCTGGAATACCGGTGACTTTTTTGATTAAATTTATTCCAATTTTTAGGGGACGTGAAATGACCAAAAAAACGCAATTTTGTCGTTTGGAATTTTTTTCTTCTACGGTGTTCAGCGTCCGGGATAAATGATGTGAGATTTTAGTAGATCGGACTTTTTGGGATGTGTCACTTTTTTTATTATTTTATTTATTTTTTTAAAAATGGCAAAAGGAGGGTGATTTGAACTTTTAATTTTTTTTGTTTTTTTACACTTTAAAACTTTTTTTCTTTAGTTTAACTTTGAGTCCCCCTAGGGCACTTCACCACTAGGGGGCGCAATCGTTAATACAGCCTAAGGCATTATATAAACAATTGTATACAAAGATGGCAGTTTCCCAACAGAAAACATGGCGGAGATAGAAGACTTCACAAGTATTCCAGCTGCCATGTTCAGTGATCGGGACACAGTAATCTCGCAGCTAATGTCCCGTTCGCAGGGAGCAACGTTGCGCGGCACCATTTCTCATTCATTTAGACGCCGTGGCCATCTTTGCAGCGGTGTCTAAGGGGTTAAACAGCGCAGGGGGGTGGCACCCCTCCCTCCTTCCCGTAGGCTATAACCGCTGGGTGTTAGCTGCTAACTGCAGCTAACACCCGACGGCTGTGTAGTGGGATCGTGCTGCGATCCCGCTACAAAGCCCTTTACCGGCACCATGACGTACTCATACGTCCAATATCGGTAAGGGGTTTAAAAAAAAACCCACCTTTTTGGTGTTGAGAATTTTTTTTTCCGCTACAGTATTCACTGTATGAGATAAAGGATGTTATATCTTAATAGATCGGACTTTTACGAACGCAGCGACACTGAATTTGTGTTACTTTTTTTTTTTATTTGCAAAGTGGCAAAAGGCGGGTGTTTTGAACTTTTAATATTTAAAGTTTTTTTTATTTTCTTAAACACTTTTTAATTTTTTTTTATTTTTCTGAAATGTAATTTTTACTGGCACCATTCTGGGATAACTACGACTCTTTAATCTCTTTTTATTGCAATTCTTTAGGATCGTGAAATTTTAAAAAAAAACAAACAAACACCTTTTTGGAGTTGAGAATTTTTTTTCCTCTACAGTATTCACCATAAGGGATAAATAATGTTATATTTTAATAGATCGGACTTTTACAAACGCAGCAATATTGAATTTATGTAACTTTTTTTTTTTCATTTGTAAACTGGCAGAAGACGGGTGTTTTGAACTTTTAATATTTATTTTTCTAAAATTTTTTAAACACTTTTTAATATTTTTGTATTGACGTGTAATATTTACTGGTACCGTTCTGGGATAACTATGACTTTTTAATTACTATTTATTCCAATTCTTTAGGATTGTGAAATAAAAAAAAAATAAATAAATAAAACAACATCTTTCTGGTGTTGAGAATTTTTTTTCCTCTGTGGTAGTCACCGTATGGGATAAATGATGTTATCTCTTAATAGATCGGACTTTTACCAACGCAGCGATATCAAATTTGTGTAACTTTTTCTTCTTCACTTGTTTTTTTTTTTTATTTTACTTTAACAATGAGTCCCTCTAGGCTACTTGACCACTACTTGTCTACTTTTGGCTGAGTAACTATAGTACCATGCCGTATGCAAGCTTTTCATTCATTACCTATTATACTCTGCCTGTGGCCCCGGCATCTGAATTGTTAATCTGCAGAATCCGGAGTCGGCTTTGATCCTACTCGATAGAGGCGGGTTGTTCAGCTAATAAATATCAGCAAGCAAACTGCCTCCATTAGCAGGGATCAGAACCGGCTCCGATTCCTGCTGTTTAACAATTCAGATGCCGGGGGCATAGACATGTAAGAAGCAAGCTCAGCTCCTGAGCCTGCTCCATACACGCTTGAATGTTTGAATGACTGGGCACACCCAAATATCTGATGGTGTTAATGATAGACATATAGACAAGTTTTTAAAAAAGGCGCCAGTGTTGTTCATCATCTCCATTCATTGGTTGTTACAGAAATCCACATGGCAGAAAAGTGTTCACCAGATTCATTATCCATCACCCGACCATACGACATTGGCATCAAAGACAAAGCGCACACAGGAAAAGTAGAGTGAAAAATGCCCCAAATGATAAATTCTCCCATAGATTTTAGACCAATTTTGATTTGGTGGGGCAAAGGCGGGCATTCTTTTATTTAAAATATGGGGTGCAACAAAATGATGGCAACCGGATGCCATGCGTGAGTGGATATCATTCAGTACACAGACCAATAGCATTAAATACAACATTGCCAAAATTATTGAATCTTTACAACATAATTCATTTTTTTACATTCAATTTAACAAAATTTGAAAATTTAAAAGAAAAAAGACTTTTAAGTCAACCATTGTAGTTTTTTTTCATGAAATTTGAGAATAAATTAGGTGAGTTCAGTAGGAATTGGTAATTGGATTGTGTTATGCCTTGAAAGAGTCTAGTGGGATCAGGTTTTTGCTAAATTTTGTTGCACTTTGGATTTGGGAAGGGCTGGACCAAAATTTTGACGGCAATTGCAGGAAATTTGTACGACCAATCGCCAGTCTTTTTCCAGACAGGAAAAGAAATATATCAAATCAGTGTATGATTCACTTCCCTTTTTCTTGTCTGGAAAAAGACTGGCGATCGGTTAGTCCAGCCCTTCCCAAATCCAAAGCGCAACAAAACTTAGCAAAAACCTGATTCCACCCAGAACTGGTCCTACTCAAATCCGAATCCCAATGCTTTTGCTATGTTGTGTTTTCCAGGAAATAAAGTCAGATATTGGATATGTTATAGCTCTTTCTGTTTGAACTCTATGATCATCAGTAACTTATTAATATGGCATCTCGGAGGGGCAGTAGGGGAAGCATCAGCTACTGCACTAGCTTTGTACAATAGCCATATACTTATGTAGTAGAGTGGAATATATAATTTAAAGGGAATTTCCTTCAGGAGGACCTACCCCCTCCAAAGAATCTTATGAAGTAATAGAACCCTAAAATATAAATATTTTATCAAATATGTTTAATTAGGGAAATGAAAGCATTTAACCTGTAATACAGTTTTTTTAAAAAGCGCTGGCCCTTTAAGACAGGACTGAGTTTGGGCCATGTGGGCTCCAATGATGGATCACTATGTTGACAGCTACGTGAAAACCTTCTGCCTTCTGAAGCTGGGCTGAGCCACTCTGCAGTGGGAAGCCTGTAAATATGTACCATACGTACACTGGAAAGCTCTGTGCTGCCATCTTCATGCTGGGTGTTATTACACTAACAGCAGTGTAATATGGCTGCCTGTGTGCAATGGAGGTGGTGGCTGGAAGCAACAGGTATACCCTGTCAGAAATATGTCCTTAGTGTGCTGTGCCTTCAGTATACTGAGAGTCTCAGATTAACCTCGTACGAGCAGCTATGTCCCCAGCTCCCCCTGCACAGTTGGTATCTCCCACAGAAGAAATCTTACCAGATTGTGATCTCTCTCTGACAAAGCTGAAGTAAAACGTGTTTCCCTGTATTTTTTATGTCTCCATATAATGTATTTTGAATTAACAAACAAAAAAATACATTTACCGTGTATACTCGAGCGTATAAGGACGAGTTTTTCAGACAAACAATAAATGTGCTGGAAAAAATCTCACCTCGCGCTATATACTCGACAGTCACTGTCGGCGATTCGGGCGCTGCGCATGGCTCCGTGCGCAACAGGGCGCTTCAGCTATATGTGATCCTCAGGGAGAGCATAAACTGAAGCGAGTAACTGAGTACCTGCAGTGGCCCAGGCGCTTGTCAGCGATCTCTGTCCCCTGTAATTGCGACTCCTCCGGAGCGCCACACCGGTGAGAGATACCACACTGCGAGGATGAGTATGCGAGCGACTACACGTCTCCGCAGTGGAGCTCAGGGCGGCCGCTCAGGAATCTCCCGGCTGTCTGGGACGTTTCCGGCACAGGCCGCGTGTGTATCAACTGCCACACTTGTGCAGCACGACTGTGACTTCTCCGACTGTGACGGGAAGAAGGATCAGTGGAGCGCGCCCTGGAGATGGAGCAGCGGGCGAAGCATGGTTAGTGGTTTTTGTTTGTTTTAAAGAACCCATGCCTATAATCCTGACCTATAACCAGCCTTGGGACCTTTTCCTGCCTATACCCTGCCTTGGGGGACCAGATTACCTGCCTTTAAGCCTGCCTTGGGCGACCTATACCGGCCCGGGCTAACCAGGACGATACTTGCCGTGAAAGCCTGCCTAGGGGACTATACTTGCCTATAGCCTGCCTAGAGGGGACATTTACCTGCACGTATACCCCTGCATATAGCCTCTAGGGGGACCTATAATGCATTATACCCTGCATATAGCCTGCCTAGGGGGACCATATACCTAGCCATTCTTACCCTGATATAGCTGCCTAGGGGGACCTATTACCTGCCTATAGCCTGCCTAGGGGACCTATTACCTGCTATAACCCTGCCTATATTGGCCAATAGCTCTGGCCTAGGGGACTATAACTGGCACTTTACCCTGCCTATACTTGCCTATTAGCTGCCTAGGGGACCTATTCTTGCCTATAGCCTGCCTAGGGGACATATACCTGCCTATACATGCATAATAGCATGCTTGGGGGAACTCTATTCCCTGCCTATACCTGCCTAGGGGTCCCTATACCTGCCTATCACCCTGCATATACTTGCTAGGGGGACCATATACCTGCCTATACCCTGCCTATAACCTGCCTAGGTGGGAGACATTACTGCCTATAGCCTGCATGGGGACTTATACCTGCCACATATACCCTCTGCCCTATACCTTGCGTATAGCCTGCCTAGGGGACCTATACTTGCCTAATACCACTGCATATAGCCTACTAGGAGGGAATTATACCATGCCTATGAGCCTGCATCTATAGCCTGCTAGGGGGACATATACCCTGCCTAGTTAGCCTGCCTAGGGGGACCTCATACCTGCTATAACGTCTATACCTGCCTATTAACCTGTATGGGGGCAATTACCGACTATAACCTGCCTATGAGGTCCTATATCTTGCCTATATCGACCTATTACCTGCATATAACCAGCCTATGGGGATACATATAGCTGCCTATACCGCGCCTCCATAACCTGCCCCCTTATGGGGGGATATTAAACTGCCTCGTAGATTAACCTGTTTATGGGGGACAATTAAAAATGCATCATACATGCCTATGGAGGACATTAAACTGCCTATACCAGCCTAGATCTCCCTATGGGGGACATTAAATTGCCTATACCAGACTATATCTGCCTATGGGGGACATTAAACTGCCTATACCTGCCTATATCTGCCTATGGGGGACATTAAACTGTCTATACCAGCCTATATCTGCCTATGGGGGACATTAAACTGCCTATGTAATTTTATAGGTATCTATTTTTATTTTTAAAATTCACCAGTAGCCGCTGCATTTTTCACCCTAGGCTTATACTCGAGTCAATAAGCTTTCCCGGTTTTTGTGGCAAAAGTAGGTGCCGCGGCTTATACTCGGATCGGCTTATACTTGGATCGGCTTATACTCGAGTATATACGGTATATATTTGTGGAGCAGAACAGAAAATAAATGCAATTTTGCCATTGTCTTTATAGATACTTTTAAGGAATATTTTACTATTTAAAAAAATAAATTTGCTCTTCATCGACATATTCTGAGACCAGTGACGTTTATACATTTTTTTCATTGATGGACTTATGTGAGGGCTTGTTATTTGTGGGGTGACCTGTAGATTTTATTTGTACAATTATGGGGTACATGCAACTTTCTGATAAATTGTGTTTTTTTAAAGGGGTTTTGCCACAAACTCATCTCATACCTCCTGTATCCAACTCTTCAACTCTCTGTGCTCAGAAGGGGGCATGTGTGATTTGTTTAAATTGCATATCATGTGACCCAGCAGGATGACATCACCAGGCCTTTCCTCTCTCTAGTCAAAGAAAGGACTGTTTATGTGAAGAGCTGTGAGTAGCTACAATGTAGCTCAATGGTAAAGTTTTTGCCTCACAGCACTAGGGTCCTGTGGATTTTTTTTCCTCTTTATCAATGCACAGACCTGATTGAGGTTTCTGTTTTTTATTTATTTGCACTGTTTGACTAATTACTAAGGAGCACAGAGGATGGGAGTAGAATGACAGCACCTGGGGTTTGAACACTCAATAGCTGTCTGAGAGGAGAGGTGATGTCTGAGCATGTGTGACCGGGACTAAAGAGCTCTCAACCCTGGTCGTATCCCCTGGAGATGAGCTGTAAACAATGGATCACTAAAGGAGCAGCTAAGACAAAAACGGTGCAGAATTTTTAATAAAGATAAATGGTGAAAATGTTTATTATTTAATTTGCAAGCTTCTCACATCAATTTTACTTTTAAGCAAAACCCTTTAAAGTTTTAATATTTTTACATTATTAAAAGCATTTAGTTTTTACTTTTTTTTTAGTCCCCTTAGGAAACCTGAATATGTGATCACTAGTAAAATACACTGCAATAGTAATGGATTGCAGTGCATTATGCTTTTTCTACTATACTTTAGGTGTACTAATATGGCAGACCTGGGGGCTTTCACTAGGTCCTCAGCTGCCATGTCAACCACGCAGCTCCTGTGGGGACCCCTCTGTTTATCAGCTTGGTTGATGTTGACTGGGGAATTTAAGTGGTGCTTACTGATCCCTAACATCACAGGAGGGTGACCAGCAGCCGGCAACAAACTTGTAAGGAAGGGGCGCAGCTTCTGAGCCTGCACTCTACTCCTCGCCTGACATGACAAATGGTCAAATCCTTCAAGCTGCTCTGCAGTGATGCAATAAACTGGGATAATTCTGCAGGTTTGGGGGTTTTGCACAGTCACATATTAATACGCTTGAAAAAAGATTCATGTCCATCAAATTTAACCAAGGGTGGGAAATATATGGATGAAGGGAGGGGAGTTTTTAAGCTTTATTTCCTCTATTGATGTAGACATGGAACCCATAAGGCAAGAACCAATCTGCCCTAAGGAGCATTTCATTGCCTGTAGAACTATATGGGCCTATGGTATAGACCCTATCCTGTCTCCTATTGTTCCTACTATTTGTATGGAGGCACATATAGGTTTTCTCCACAAATATATATCATATTACCAAGAGAGTTCCCCCAGGAAGCATTGATTCCAGAAGTCAACACTTCATGTAGACAGCATACAGAAGTACTATATGGAACCAAAAGCATCTATGTACCTCTGTACAAGGCCCATGCAGCGGCATAGCTATAGGCGATGCAGAGGCAGCCTTGAAACCTGAGGGAGCCTAAAGGTCTATCTTCCACATAAGACAACACTAATATTATAAAGGGTACATGGTAGGTGGGGCCCCTTTTCTAGATTTTGCATTGGGGCCCCGAAGCTTTAAGTCGCACCTCTGGGTCCAGGCCCGAGGTTAAAGTACAGATAGCAGATCTTGATGTCACAAATACTTGTCCAAATTATATAACTTCAGCTCTTCTGCATCTGGATATGACATATCGTGTCCAAGTTATATGTATGTTATCCTAAATGTGTTTCCCCCAAATTCGATATTATGGAAAATTTCTTCTTCACCAAACTCTCATGAAGAATAATAGTTACATAGAGCCAAGTCCTGATGTGCCAGGATCTAGGCGTCTATGGACCGGGTTGAAGATAAATCATCCATATCCGTATTACTGTAATTACTACATTGGATACACACATGGCCGCAGTACTGCAATAGAAAGAGTATGTTCAACAGGGTTAGAGGCTGCCATGACTCGGGCTGATACAACATGGACGTCATAGGTTTAGGTTAATGTATATATGCCTGACCTATAGAGTATACATATGGGATAGACAGGAAGTGGAGGCACAAAAATGATGTCATTGTAAGACAAGTAGGGAGGAAAAATGAAACAATTATTTGCTATACAGCAGGATTGCCCATAATACGGCCCAAGCAAGCATTTCTGGGTGGTACTACCCAGTTTGGGGTGGTCCGGAATGTTCCCGGGCAGTCTGGTGGGTATTGTTGGGCAGTCAGGGGCCACCTGGGAGTCCTACAATGTTGAACAGGTCTGCTTTACAGGAACCTTGACCTCCCTTTTACAACTGATTCACTCAACCCCAATACTACAGCAGTGGTCCCAGTTGTCCAGCTCCACTAGCTGAAGACTAGGCCAGCATGACCCTTGGGTTAGCTACTCCCATTTTTGCTATCATTGTGGTATTTATGAAGATGGGGACCATAAAAGATTTTCACCATCTTGGGGAAGGTAAACAAAACAGAACCTCCATGGGCGCCAAAGTAGCTCCATCCATGCTCCACCATTGATGTTCATCAGTGGCCCAAAATCTCGGGCTTCAAATGAATGTTTATCACAACATCATTACAATATATGCCAGATAAGGGGCGCCATAGCAAAAATCAAAATGGCCCCCTATTTCAGTGCTAAGTTTTGCCACCAAGAACAGAAGAACTTCTTCAATCAATATGTATTATTTTTGAGGTGCAAAAAACATCCCCCGTTTCAATGCATCTTTTAATTTTTTCCAAAAATGTTCAACTTTTCTTCCCACTTGCCAATTTTGAAAACGGCGAGAAAAGTGAGTGAGATAAATCATAAGGGATCGTGGATGACAACTTTTTGAGCAGATTTACCTTGTTTCTACTAAAGACCAAAAAAAAAATGGTGCAAAATTTAGCGCAAATCTCTTTTTCTGTCCTTAAGAAAGCCCAAGACGATCCAAAATTTTAAAGATAAATTTGGAGTAACTTATTTCATCAAACTTTTGTTTAAAGGGGTTTTCCGCTTTAAAAATCTCCCTCCCACCTACTCCTACTGTGCTAAAATATTAAAATTACCCCATACTTACCTCTCCCATCACCACTGTTCAAGAGTTTTCCCCCAGGTTCCTCACTAATGACATCACGTTCATGAATCACATGATGCTGCAACCAATCTGACCTCAGCGTGTAACCACAAAGGGTCAGTGATTGGCTGCAGCATCATGTGATCCATGAACGTGATGTCATCAGGGGGTGGGGACACTGGAGCTCTGGCAGTGCTGAAACGGTGGCAATGGGAGAGGTAAGTATGGGTTAATTTTTCCTTTTAGCGCAGTGGTTGGTGGTGGGGGAGAGGTCTTCAAAAGTCTTGGAAACCCCTTTAAGGCTGACATATGAAACACCTGTCTTAAAAAATGTGAGCCTTTGCATTTTTTAGCCCTTCCCATTACTGCCTGGCCTGGGTAGACTAAAGACAGTAGGGAAAAAGATGGGACAACCTGGATTGGGCCTCAACCATGGGCGTAACTATAGCCATAGCAGCTTCTGTTGGACAGAGAGGTTGAGGGGGTCTACTGAGGTGCAAGAACTTTTTGTAAGGATTACAAATTTGGGGACTTTGTGCTATCTGCTCACTACTATATGGAAGTATTATTTATACCTTTAAATATTGCTACTTGTGCTACTGTTTAAGGTTCTTCTAAGAAGGTGGAGGGGGCATATCTCATTTTGTTATAGAGCCCTATGATTTCTAATTATTCCCCCAACTCCAGTGGCTTGATATCAGCCTCAGGGGCCTTCTCTATGACAGGTAAAGCCTTGATCAAGATGTTAGATGACCCCTACTAATAAGTCCTGTGGTCAGTTGACCACTCTACACTGGTCTGTAAACTGGTTAACCTATCAACTCATGGCCAACCCAACTGTTTGATGAGTTGAGTCTTCCCATCTATGGTCAGATAAATACCATTACTCAACCTGAGATGAAACATTTAGTAACATATGAAACACATACAAATAAGAAAAAAGCCTTATAAAAATTAATGTCTAACATTTAGTAAGCACATGTTGCTTTATTTACACCGGTAGTGTCCTCGGAGGGCAATTGTACATCACGTACGTCCATCCTTCGTGATACTTTATACTATATACAGCATATGCTCCATTAACACAAAGTTTTCAGGATGTCATAAATACAAGGGAAAAACCAAGGAGGGTAATGCCAAGTTGTCAGGTTCTAGCGTCAAGGTACTTTTTCAGGGGGGAGTTGATTGGCGAGGTCTTCTAGGTAATAACTGGTGGTATCGTTACTTTTCGTGCTGTGTACCGTCGAGGGCAGCCTGGAAGACCGCCGCTTACCCCTGTATATAAAGCAGCAGATCATGCTCTTGAATGTCCTCCACATCTCCTCATCCTTGTAGGAGTAGATAATGGGATTCATAATAGAATTCATAAGAGCGAGGAGGAGAAACCATCTCTTGACTTGCTGAAGGCCACATGAAGTGCAGTTGAGGCCGTCGAGAAGAAGAACCACCATCCCTGGAGTCCAGCATACAACGAATGCACCTGGTGAGACAAGGAGGGAGACCTTAAAATCAGCAGTAAGAATTGCTCTTCAGTGTATGGCTTGGTTGTTCCTAGCTCCTGTGCATTGGTATTGACCTGGCTCGGACTGGCCCACAGGGGAGGAGAATCCCTGGTAGGCCCCTGGGCATTGTGGGTCAGTTTCAGGAAAAAAGCAAATAAAAAAGAGGCAGAGTTATGTATAGTATAAACAGTTTTTTACAGTAGCTGTAGAACTGGCCCAAAGAATGAACTCCACTGGTGGGCCCCAAAAATTAACTCCACTAGTGAGACCCAAGAATCAACTTAAATGGTGGGCCCCAAGATTAAACACCACTGGTGGACCCCAATAATCAATTGCACTGGTGGGTCCCAAGAATCATCTCTACTTGTGGGCCCCAAGATTCAACACCACTGGTGGGCCCCAAGAATCAGCTTCACTGGTGGGCCCCAAGATTCAACAACACTGGTGGTCCCAAAGAATCAACTCCATTGGTGGGCCCGAAGAATCAACTACACAGGTGGGCCCAAAGACTCAACTCCACTGGTAGCTCCAAGAATCAACTCCACTGGTGGGCCCCAAGATTCAACTCCATTAGTGGCCACAAGATTCAACTCTACTGGTGGGTCGCAAGAATTAACGCCACCGGTGGGACCCAAGTATCAACTCCACGGGTGGGCTCCAAGTATCAACTCCACTGGTGGGTTCCAAGATTCAACTCCACTGGTGGGGTCCCTCACTGATGACATCATGTTCATGGACTAGATTATCGCAGCCAATCTCTGGCCTCAGCAGTCACATGACTGTGTGTACATCATGTGACCACAGAGGTCAGTGATTGGCTGAAGTACCATGTGACCACAGAGCTCAGTGATTGGCTGAAGTACCATGTGATCCATGAATGTGATGTCACAAGATTAGTGGACTAACTATGAGGTCCTGAACAGAGGACTCTAATAACTATGAAGTTCCCTAATTGATTTTCTAAATCATACATCGCCTTTAAATGGCTAGACCCAGGGCCGCTCCCATATTTTTCTTAAAGTAGTTGTCCACTTTTTATTCTTTTTATTTTTTTTAGTATATAATAGAATATAATACAATCTTCTAATATACATGTATTAAAAATTCGGCTCCTGTACGTCTTCTACACCAATGAATAGACCCCTATATAGGAAAAAAATGATACAGTCCACACTCCAGTCCATAGTAATATCTCCTATGGTGACTGCATGGAGTAAACATGGCGTCAGTCGTGTGACCTCCTGCCGGTCAGTTATCATCAGGGTCACATGACATCTATGGGGGAACGGAATAGGAATAATGGTGGAATAACTATTTTTAATACGGATCTTTTGGAAACTTCATCCCTGTGTGTAGTTACCTCTATAACTGCTGTATCTCTGGGGGATATCAAGGTGTTAATAAAATTAATGGAAAAAAAACAAAAACAAAGCAGAAAGATGGATCAGAGAGAGTGTGTCATCTTCTCTACAGACACTGATAGACATGATAAGACGCTGCTGGAGGTGGTAATACTGGAGAAGTTCTGCTCCTCCATACACTACTGTTACCTGGATACCAGGGTCACATGACCTGTGTGGTGGTCACATGAGATGTGTGGTGGTCACATGATAAGACACTGCTGGAGGTGGTAATACTGGAGAAGTTCTGCTCCTCCGTACACTACTGTTACCTGAATACCAGGGTCACATGACCTGTGTGGTGGTCACATGATAAGACGCTGCTGGAGGAAGTAATACTGGAGAAGTTCTGCTCCTCCATACACTACTGTTACCTGGAACCAGGTCACATGACCTGTGGGTGGTCACATGATAAGATGCTGCTGGAGGTGGTAATACTGGAGAAGTTCTGCTCTCCAACACTACTGTACCTGGATACCAGGGTCACATGACCTGTGTGGTGGTCACATGATAAGACGCGCTGGAGAATGGTAATACTGGAGAAGTTCTGCTCCTCCATACACTACTGTTAAACCCGGATACCAGGGTCACATGACCTGTGTGGTGGTCACATGATAGTCTGCTGGAGTGGTAATACTGGAGAAGTTTGCTCCTCCATACACTACTGTTAACCTGTATACCAGGGTCACAGACCTGTGTGGTGGTCACATAAGACGACGCTGCTGGAGGTGGTAATACTGGAGAAGTTCTGCTCCTCCATACACTACTGTTACCTGGATACCAGGGTCACATGACCTGTGTGGTGGTCACATGATAAGACATAAACAATAAGAAGTGGACAACCCTTTTAAAGTGTACAATATGTTGAAAAGAAGGCTTTAAAGGCGCATAGAATTTTCAGCTTATGCCTCCCGTACACTACACTTCTGCACAGCAAGGAATGGGTTACCATGTTAATTTAGTAGATGGAGGTGGTGGAAATCCTATCTCGTGTTTGCAGGACACACAACCCCGCTGCTTGTACAAACTTCATTGATTCTTTCCAGCCGTGCAATTGTTCCTTTCATCTGAATCCGAGTCTCCGAGCACCCAAAGAAGAGGGAGTTTTTCCAGTTTATGGTCTTTTGTGTAATGACGCGTATGAAGAAAGTGGCAAAACTCTCTACAGGTCCCAACACGAGCGACGATAGAAGAGCAGGAAATGACAGAACGTAAACACCCAACCCACGAAATGAGACTCGGCTCCCGACCTACATCAACTCTGGGAGCTTGGCAAGAGCACACGACAAATGCAGAGATGTCCTGGTGGTGTTCAATCATTTGTGTCCATCATTATGCTGCTTGAGGTACCATGAAGATCCTTGGTACATAATAATAATAATCTTTATTTATATAGCACCAACATATTCCGCAGCCCTTTACAATATAGAGGGAATAAGCACAGACAAACCAGACATTACATTATAAAAAAAGCAAATGAGACACAAGGTGTGAGGGCCCTGCTCGCAAGAGCTTACAATCTATTAGGGTGTATGGGTGAAACAAAGGGTGACAAGTGCTTGGTTTACAATGGTCCGGCCATGTTACATAAATATGGGGTAGTATACAAAAATGCGGATGAACCTGCCATCCCAACCATACATCTATATACAGATACGTGCCTGTGGGTGCAAAGTGCAGGAAGTGACGAATCTGTGACAGAATTTGGGGGGTTGACAATTTGGGATCTTGATAGGCTTGTCTAAGAAGATGAGGTTTCAGAGCGCACTTAAAACTGTGAGGGTTGTGAGTGTGCCTGTTCACATGGGGTAACATGTTCCAGAGAACTGTGCAATACGTGCAAAATCTTGGAGACGGGCATGGACGTTCGGATGAGTGAGGTGTGTAGTCTTAGATCAGTAGCAGAGCGGAGAGAGCGGGTAGGGTGGTAGACAGAGATAAGGGAGGAGATGTATGGGGGTGCAGCACTGTGGAGAGCCTTATGTGTGAGAGTGATGAGTTTATGTTGTATTCTGTACTGAATAGGCAGCCAGTGCAGAGACTGACACAGGGTAGAGGCATCAGTATAGCGGCTGGAGAGAAGACAAGCCTGGCTGCTGCATTCAGAACAGATTGCAGAAGGGAGAGTTTGCAGAGAGGAAGACCAACAAGTAGGGAGTTACAGGAGTCAAGACGACAAAGAATAAGAGCAACAATGAGAGTCTGAGTTGTTTCCACAGTGAGAAATGGACGGATTCTGGAGATGTTCTTGAGGTGCAGGTGACAAGAGCGGGCAAGGGATTGATATAGGGGTGAAGGTCAGATCAGAATCTAGTATAACCCCCAGACAGCGGGCCTGCTGCCTAGGAGTTATGGTGGTACCACACACTGAGAGAGAAATAGCAGGGTGAGGTCGGTTAGTAGATGGTGGGATGACTAGAAGTTCGGTTTTAGTGAGGTCTAGTTGGAGATAGAGAGAGGACATGATGTCAGAGACAGCGGACAGACAGTCACTGGTGTTCTGTAGCAGGGCAGGAGTGATGTCTGGGGAGGAGGTGTATAATTGGGTGTCATCAGCGTAGAGATGGTACTGGAAGCCAAATCTGCTGATGGTCATTTTGGAGCAGTTGTGTTGCATTATGCAACCTGAGACCATCACAACCTCCCCTCATTACCCTTCTCGAGTATTGAGAACTATCAATTATTCTTGAGTGTAATAGATTTCATAAAACTGATCACTTCTCATCCTTTTGGCTACTATCAAGCATAGTACCTTCAGGACCTGCCCTTGGAAGGGTACGCAGGATGATGCTGATTAGGTGAGGGGTGGACAGTCCTCTCAGTACCCTGAACCGACGGCCTTGCTCCTTTCTCAGTCAATGGGAGATTATCACATATTTTTACTGTTTCAGACCAATTAAGAACTAGATTTGAAAATTTAAATTTGAATTGAAATCTTGAAATTGGTTACAACTTTTGACATCTGATCTTTGCTCCGTTTACACATGTATACACATTATAGGGATTAGAAAGTCCCAAAAACCTGGTACTCACTGGCTGGAAGGGTGCTGGTGGTGACGCCACTTAGGCTCGGGAATTAGCAGTCCTTCTGGAGACTGTGCGCCGTCGGCCATGCACTATCCCCTGGTTGATGGGAGGTAATCAACCATACTCCGCCTGCACATCCTTTTGGGTGTGTGAGGGTTTATACTTTGCCGTTTTGGACTAGAACTTCAAATTTTTGATAGTTCCCTGGTCCCTCTGTTCTACAGCTTTGCAGGGATGACTATAATTTTATTTTTAATTTTTTTAATTTTTTCTTATCAGAGTAGATGCTGCCTTGGTCAAGGTTGGAAAGGTACTGGGGATGACTCTGGTTCTGCTCGGGGATTAGCAGTCTATAGGAGGCTACTCCTTGAGTAAGCAGCCCTGTACCAGCCATGGTCGATGGAAGGTGGTCACCTTTTCGCCCTGTCTGCCCTTCTGGGTGGATGAGGGTCCTATTTATTGAACCCTTTGATTCCAAACATCTTGATTCCAGGTCTCTCTTTGCAGATTTTAAGGGACTGGGTAACTAAAACTGAAAAATCTGTGCTCATCAGATGATGCTCCCTTTGAGTTAAGGCGGGAAGGCTCCCGGAGACGTTGTTTGGGCTTGGGATATGCGGCCCTTCTGGAGGCTGTCCCTTGGGGGTACGAGGTCTATGATCTATAGTTGTATTTTTCTATTTTTGAGCTTTATCATCTGAGCTTACTAAACTGCCAGAGAAAACAAATCAATACCTAAAATATTCTGTTTTTATTAGTAGTTTGCACAATTACTGAGAATAAGATCCTGTGGACTGGCCGGAAAGAGGGAAAGGAGTACACATGAGCGACAATACGATCAAAGGTCTAGACCTTCCGGAGGGGATATGTTTACTCTAATAGAGCTTAAAGTGGTTTTCCAAAAGTTGTTTCACAGCCCACAGCTATCAGGTCCACTTCTTGTTCAAGTGAGTGCATATCTACAGCTTCAGGCTCCATTCCTTCAGGCCTGTGGTGGTTCAACAGTTCAGGCTCCCACTCTTTTTCAAGCGTGCGTTCACCTTCAGCTTCCACTTCTTTTCAGCTTGGCCTTTCTACAGCTTCAGGCTCCCATTTTCCTGTTCAGGCTGTGGGGGGTTCTACAGCTTCAGGCTCCCATTTCCCGGGTCATGCGTGGGTGGTTCTACAAGCTTCAGGCTTCCACTTCTTGTTCAGGCTGGGCTGTTCTACAGCTTCACTCCCCCTTCTTGTTCAGGCTGTGCAGTTCTACAGCTTTCATCCCCTATCCTGTCAGCTGTGGGGGTTCTACAGTTCAGCCCCCAAATTTCCTGGTCATGCTGGGGTGTTCTACGCTTCAGGCTCCATTTTTGTCAGGCCTGTGGCGTTCGTACAGCTTCACTCCCCACTTCTGTTCAGCTTGGCTTCTAACAGCTTCAGCTCCCACTTCCGTCCAGGCTTTGGGTTCTGCAGCTTCGGGATCCCACTTCCTCCCCGGGGGCTGTGGGGGTTCTACAGTTTCCAGGATCCCCTTCCTCTTTGGCTCTCACTTTCTGTTCAGGCTGTGGTGGTTCTACAGCTTCAGGCTCCCCACATCCTGTCCAAGCTGGGGGTGGTTCGCAACTTCGGGCCACAGGAATAGGGGATAAGTTGAAGGGGGCTCAACAGATTTCCTGGCGTCTTTTCAGCCCAAAACTGGCGCGGGCCCGTTCGCATCTATTTGTAAGCAGGTGCACTCCAAATTAGGGCCATTACAGGGGCACCCCACACTTTGTAATGCGCTTAGATGGGGGGGGGGTGCTGGAGGGGCGCACTAAAACCGTACAAGCTGCACATTAAAGTTTCATGCGGCAAATCCCAGCGATTACCGGGAAAGGAAGCACTTTAAAAGGGTTTACCTGAGCCAGAAGTGTGCTTTGTAGCTAAAAGACTAAATCTATGACCCGCAGTAGAACAGGTTCATAGATTCAGGCACATTCTACACTACGAATGTGCGCAAAAACATGGCGCCTGGGCGCCAAAAATCATACATGTTGCCCTAAGTGTCAGAAAGTCTTTGATAATGCTGCACTATTGGCCACAGCTGAAAGCGCACAATGGTGGAGACAAGAGCACAAGTTGAAGGGTGAAAAAGGCCTGTATTTGGTAAAGCATACATATTTTTTTAATAACATGCATTTTGAAAATTGCTATTTACGTATTTGGCCCTTCAGCACCCCTTGCATAATGGAACACCATTTAAGGGGCCTTGGGGTGCTAGGTGCCTGAGTGTCTATCAGGGCTATGCCACTACTTGTGAGTTGCCGAACAGACCAGTGTGGAGGAGCACGCTGGAGCGCTAAATCAAAGATGGTGCCCGTTCCCTACGCTGGCTCCACCGCCTCTGCCAAGCACTGGCATATGAACCTTCTCCATCCCTGCTCACTGTACCTAAGCTCTCGAGGGCCACATAACATTGAGTGGCGGGACGGATATGGCCCATGGGCCTTGAGTTTGACAAATGTGATCTAGAAGGACCTAAAGGACGTGGAAGAAGACAATAAATATGGATACCACGGGGGCATTCAGATGTAGGGCACTTCCTGAGGACATGGATTTTACAATCTGGATTCAGATTATGTAGAGAGACTTGAATAATTGGAATAGGCAACACAAATACATGTGCGGATTTTACTGAAGCCTCTTTTTTTTCTACTGGAGTAAAGAGGTGTTCCAACGTAGAATTATAGTTACTGTAGCTGCAAACGGACCGTGGTGCAGAATGAGGAGGGCGGAACTTCTGCCTGTCACCCTCATTCATTTCTATGGGTGTTCCGAATATAAAAAAACACTGCAATTTTTTGGACCATATTCACAGCTCAGTGGCTGGACTAGACTAAACCCAGTAGCAGGCAGCTCTGGCCCATATGCTACCTGGAAAAAATTAACAGGTGCAGCTAATTGCTGAGCCGCAGCTCACATAGCCCACCACTAGGGGAACGATTAGATGATAAAAAACTGCACATTAGTTTAATACCTGTTCACACCAGTATGCAGAAAAGTCACAGTGTAATGCATGAGGAGATTGCACAAATGCAAAAATACCAATAGAACAACCACTCACACACTCTCAACCCCAGGGGCATTTTCCAATATGACATACTGGAAAAATGGGTGTCACTAATAGGCTGTAAGCCAGCATGGTATACCACACGTATCTGTATTTATGGCAACCTTCTGTATCGCCTTTATTTTTATCAATTGGGAGTAGCAGCAGCCACCCCCCTCATGCATTGAGGGTGTGTGAGTAGTTTTATTATTGGTATTTTTGCATTTGTGCAATCTCCCCATGCATTATACTGCGGCCTTTCTGCATGCTGGTGTGAACAGGTATTAAGCTATGTACAGTTTTGTATCATCTAATTGTTTCCCTAGCAGTGGGCTGTGTGAGCTGCTGCTCAGCAATTAGCTGCACCTGTTAACTTTTCCCAGGTAGCAAATAGGCTAGAGCTGCCTGCTACAGGGTTTAGTCTAGTCCAGTGAATATGGTCCAAAAAATTGCAGTGCTTTTTGAGTTAGTTATGTCACATTTTTTGTATGTGTTTTTTCTGTTCTGAATATAGCCCATATTCGGAACTCCCATAGAAATGAATGGGGAGTACACCTGCAAGTGCTGCCCTCCTCATTCTGTAACACAATCAGCTTGTAGCTAGCTATAAACTGACCTGCTATGTCGATGTTCATATGGATGTTCCTTAAAATTCCTTAAACTAATCCACATTGAAGCCCCCATAGACCGTCCATGCCACAGATGCTAAATCCGCTCTGCAGTCTCTTCTCTGTGTGGATTTTCTTCATCTGAACTATTTTAACAGTCAATACAATTCCATGTCATAACAGTTTCCAGCGGATTCAGCAAGCCCAACATAAATTGTGGTTAAAATGACTAATGAGACAAGAAGCATTGAGGGGCCCACATCAGTTATAGTGAACTCTGCTCATTGCTCCTGGCAAAACCCCCAGATGAATGCAGCCGAGACTGTGCTTCCTGAAGGTTTCCATGAGCTTTTTATCTCCGAACAATTCACGACAACCTTAAATTATCCTAATTGGTCGTCAGGATGTTCTTTTATGTTATATTTTTGCTTAAATGCTGATCTTGCGATCAAAGGTCTAGATGTGCTTTTCCGGAGGGGATATGTTTACTCTAATAGAGCTTACAGTGGTGTTCCATCAGGTTGTTTCACAGAGCCACAGCTAGCTTCAGGTTCCCACTTCTTGTTCAGAGTGAGGGCAGTTCTACAGCTTCAGGCTTCCACTTCCTGTTCAGGCTGTGGGCGGTTCTACAGCTTCAGGCCTCCACTTCCTGTTCAGGCTGTGGGTTGTTCTACAGCTTCAGGCTTCCACTTCTTGTTCAGGCTGTGGTTTGTTCTACAGCTTCAGGCTCCCACTTCTTGTTCAGGCTGTGGATGGTTCTACAGCTCCAGGCTCCCACTTCCTGTCCAGGCTGTGAAGGGTTCTGCAGCGTCAGGATCCCACTTCCTGCCCAGGCTGTGGGCGGTTCTACAGCTTCAGGGTCCCACTTCCTCTTTGGGCTCTCACTTCCTGTCCAGGCTGTGAAGGGTTCTGCAGCTTCAGGATCCCACTTCCTGCCCAGGCTGTGGGCGGTTCTACAGCTTCAGGGTCCCACTTCCTCTTTGCGCTCTCACTTTCTGTGCAGGCTGTGGGCGGTTCTACAGCTTCAGGCTCCCACATCCTGTCCAAGCTGTGCGTGGTTCTGCAACTTCAGGCACCCACTTCTTGTTCAGACTGAGGGCAGTTCTACAGCTTCAGGCTCCCACATCCTGTCCAAGCTGTGGGTGGTTCTGCAACTTCAGGCACCCACTTCTTGTTCAGACTAAAGGCAGTTCTACAGTTGCAGGCTCCTACTTTTTGTTCAGACTGAAGACAGTTCTGCAGCTTTAGACTCCCACTTCCTGTCCAGGATGTGGGTGGTTCTACAGCTTCAGGCTCTCACTTCCTGGTGGGGCTGTGGGAGGGTCTACAGCTTCAGGCGTTAACTTCCTGTTCAGGCTGTGGGTGGTTCTATAGCAGTGATTGACATATCAGCTCTTCTATTTCTAGCTATTCCTGTTACATTGAGATGAATGCTGGAGATTTAGAAACTGTACTGCTCAAAGCTACAAAGCTCTAAGGCTTAAAACAAAACTCCTGTGCTACAGATAACACTCAGCAGCGAGTGACTCACCAGGGTCGGAGTGACTGACTGAAGACAACTTAGAGATAAGAAAAAGCAGGGAGAGGTGGTCGGTAGCCAGAGAAACGTGTGTAATCTAATTGAAGATGAAATCATCCTTATCTCCTGACCAAAACAAAATCAAAACAATAATGTATTTGGTAATAACATTCTTTCACCTTTCCCCACTTGTTAAAAGCTAAACATTGTGCTGAGAAAACTCCTTTAAAGCAATAAGATTAGTGAAACGCTCTGTATATGGTGCATATTAAGGGCTGGGGTTCCTAGGGTCCACTAGTGGAGATGATTCTTGGGGTCCACTAGTGGAGCTGATTCTTGGGGCCCAAAAGTGGAGATGATTCTTGGGGCCTACCGGTGCAGTTGATTCTTTGGCTAACAGTGGACATCATCCAGGTGGTCCACTAGTGAGGTTAATTCTTGGGGCCCACCAGTAAAGATCATTCTTGGGGCCCACCAGTGGAGATGGTTCTTGGGCCCCATCCATGGAGTTGATTCTTGGACCTACCAGTGGAGTTGATTCTTGGGACCACCAGTGGAGTTGATCCTTGGTGCCCCCAATGGAGATGATTCTTGGGGCCACCAGTGGAGTTGATCCTTGGGACCCACCAGTGGAGCTGATTCTTAGACCCACCAGTGGAGCTGATTCTTGGAGCCCACCAGTGGAGATGATTCTTGGGGCCACCAGTGGAGATGATCCTTGGGACCCACCAGTGGAGATGATTCCCGGGGCCCACCAGTGGAATGATTCTTGGGGCCCACCAGTGGAATGATTCTTGGGGTCCACCTATGGAGATGATTCTTGAGGCCACCAGTGCAGTTGATGCTTAGGGAAACCAGTGGAGTTGATCCTTGGGACCCACCAGTAGAGCTGATTCTTAGACCCACCAGTGGAGCTTATTCTTGGAGCCCACCAGTGGAGATGATTCTTGGGGCCACCAGTGGAGTTGAATCTTGGGGCCACCAGTGGAGATGATTCTTGGGGTCCACCAGTGGAGTTGATCCTTGGAGCCCACCAGTGGAGATGATTCTTGGGGTCCACCAGTGGAGTTGATCCTTGGTGCCCACCAGTAGGGTTGATTTCTGGGGCCACCAGTAGAGTTGATTCTTGGGGCCTATTAGTGGAGATGATTCTTGGGGTCCACTAGTGGAGATGATTCTTGGCGCCTATTAGTAGAGATGATTCTTGGGGCCTATCAGTGGAGATGCTTGGGGCCACCAGTAGAGTTGATCCTTGGAGCCCACCAGTGGAGTTGATCCTTGGGGCCCACCAGTGGAGATGATTCTTGGGGCCCACCAGTGGAGATGATTCTTGGGGTCCACCAGTGGAGTTGATCCTTGGGGCCCACCAGTGGAGATGATTCTTGGGGCCCACCAGTGGAGTTGATCCTTGGGGCCCACCAGTGGAGTTGATCCTTGGGGCCCACCAATGGAGATGATTCTTGGGGCCCACCAGTGGAGATGATTCTTGGTCCACCAGTGGAGTTGATCCTTGGGCCCACCAGTGGAGTTTGATTCTTGGTGTCCACCAGTGGAGATGATTCTTGGGGTCCACCAGTGGAGATGATTCTTGGGGCCCACCAGTGGAGATGATTCTTGGGGCCCACCAGTAGAGTTGATTCTTGGTGCCCAGCAGTGGAATGATTCTTGGGCCCTACACTGAAGATGACTCAAGGGCCCACCAGTGGAGTTGACTCTTGTGTAAAGTACAGCAGACCTGTTGACTATGTTGCTCAGTAACTACCGTCTGCCACATGCTTGGCTTTACCCAGATTGTACACCCTTATGAAGAAAAATATGGAGGTCTGAAAGTTTATCCCAATCCACAAAGAAGCGAGTGCAGACATGACAAAAACAGTTCCAGCTAACCCCCATATAGGCGCCTGTCTGTATCGCGTCTGACCTTGAGCACAGGAATAGAAGATAACATATTGTGAGTGTTTCATTCTTTGATCTTAGTGTAGAGATAAGTGATGTGATGTGACTCATGGACTCGTGTCTCTCGGCTTTGGAGGAGTTGTATAAAATTAGTGAGAGGTCTCTTTTCACGGCTCTAGAGAACATGGGTAGAAGAGGAACCCTTTCACTACCCTGGACCCCCGGAGATGCTGGTATTAAAAGTTTTTCAAGTTTTTTAATAGATGGTCTGTTGTTTTGGTTAGACCATCTATTAAAGCCTTGCAGAGGTACACTAAGGTTACCTCTGGATTATTGGGGCCGCTCTTATCAGGGCGAACACCCCGATAGGTATTTCCTGGTGGCCATGATAGGGCTTTAAAGGGACGATTCATTGGGGCTATCTTTTGTCAGTTTTTTTCATCTTATTGATCTTCAGTATGAAAACTGTTATCTTTGAACTTGGAAGAGGTGAACAAGTATCGTGAGAAATACACCTCAAACTTGTTATATATGCCCTGAATGAACGATCTGTTGTATATAGATATTTTGCATATTGATATTTTGGCAAAAAGAGATTTTGTGATTTGGGATTTTTAATAGGTATATAATAAAAGTAAAAAATTTTATATATTGGTTTTTTTGGGGTCCTGTGATAAACATGATTAAAAATAGAAAGAAAGGTTCATACTTACCTCCCAGACTCTCCCATTCGGTTGCCGTGCCCGTCCCGTTCATCCATCTGGGAGGTAAGTATGAGCCTTTCTTTCTATTTTTAATCATGCCCCGACAGACAAACAAACTTTTACAACTTTTGGAGCACCCGTTTAAGGACATTTTCTCACCACGCTCCTTCACTGAGTTTTACACTTAGGCTATGTCCACACTGCATCGGACAAAAAACGTCCCGAAAGCGGACGTTTTTTTCCAATGCATGACTACGGTTTTTGTCACGCTTTGTACAAGAACCGCGGTCGCTTCTCGTTTTTTTTACGTCGACCATACAATTGTATTGTATGCGAAGACGGCAAGAAAACTAAAAGAGCCGGCGTATTATACAACATGCTGTACAATACGCCGGCGCCAGAAGACGAGCTGTGGAGACTGCGGTTTGTCTTTTTCTATTGCTGTCTGTGGGGCCGCACGAACGATCGTATCGTCGCCGCTTTTAAAAAACTAAAAGTGCCCAAGATACGATTGTAAAGCTATGCAGTGGAGACATAGCCCTACTCTGACTCGCCAGGCTGTGGGTGGTTCTATAGCAATGATTAGCATATCCAACTTCTAGTGAGTTACTCTGACAGTGCAGGAGATTGTTATCTCTAACAAGATTACAGATAAAGCCATGCTTTTCAGTCCTCAGAGCTCAAGTATCTTTTGTTTAGTGAAGCTAATCTTGTTAGATATAATTAGTTTGTTTGGATCTCAGCCCCTCATCACTCCCTGCTCTCTGCCCTTTGCTAAACAGGTAACAGACATCCATCTGGTACGCAGGTAACCATAGAAACCTGTATCCACATCAGAGCACATAAAAAACTCTCTTATCTCATGGCTAAAGTGAAATCTATTGATCAATGTATTTAGAAAAAGTCTTCATTTAACTGTCCCTGTTGAAAGCTAATCTCTGCAGTGAGAAAAACCCCTTTAAGTACACTAGACACCCAGAAAGGGAGTCTTGTTACAGTCTAGTTAAAGGACTAGTTTCCCCCCCTTAATTCATTAGAAATTACTTTTAGGTATTCTTTAGTGCCACTAACTCTGCTAATCTGCAGCTGCATACAGGATTTCTGGCTGATGCAACAGTCTCTGTTAGGTCACATGACCTGCGCTCTGATTGGCTGACAGACCCTGTGCTTTTGATGCTGTCAAGAAGTCTCTCTCTCTATGCATTTCTATGACTAAACCTCCGATAGGAATGTACAGAAAGATTCTCTTCCAGGTCACACAGCCATGCTGTGTGTGTCAGCAGATCAGAGTGCAGGTCACATGACGCAGTTGCAGCAGTGAGAAATCCTGTATGCAGCTGCAGGTAAGAAAAACTAATGGCAGTACTGCGTAGCTAAAAGCAATTTCTAATGAACTAAAGGGAAAAAACTGACCAATAGAGAAAAAAGAAAACCCAATGCAGAATAAAACCAACACCTACAGCACAGAAATCTGAAGGCAGGAGCCCAATGAATCCTCCCGCTGCTTCAGTCCAGCTGATAAGAATTAATATTACGGCATAAACATGTAGTCACCGACCGCATCACTTTCCTCAGATAACCAGGGCAGAAGAGGAGCAGCGGGTTCCAGGCACTGACTCATTTTGGACAATTAAGCTCTGGCTTAATAATTAGAGCGCACGACTTATAGGAAAAGTGCTTTGCTTTGGACTGGAAGGAGAGATAAGTACATTAGGCAATAACGAGATATCCTTGTGCTGAGAGCTGGAAGGCGAGAGAATAGGAAACCCTCTGAGCTGCCCAGCGATACCTCAGCGCTTCACTATGGATTGAGCCTCATTGTGGCATAAGCCAAATTTATTATACAGAATAAAAGAGGGAGGGAAGGAGACTCTAAGATGTACCCATAATTAATACTGACTAAAAAACAATATAATGCAAAGTGTCTATTGTTCAAAACATAGGGCCTCATTTATCAAAACTGTCTAATAGTAAGACTGTCTTTGTTGCCCATAGCAACCAATCAAAGCTCAAAGCAACCAGAGTTCAAATCAACCAACCAGATCTCATAACAACCAATCAGAGCCCATAGCGACCAATCAAAGCTCATAGCAACCAGAGTTCAAATCAACCAACCAGATCTCATAACAATCAATCAGAGCCCATAGCGACCAATCAAAGCTCATAGCAACCAGAGTTCAAATCAACCAATCAGAGCTCATAGCAACCAATCAGAGCCCATAGCGACCAATCAGAACTCATAGTGACCAATCAGAGCTCATAGCAACCAATCAGAGCCCACAGCAACCAATCAGAGCTCATACCAACTAATCAGAGCCCATAGTAACCAATCAGAGCCCAAAGTGACCAGAGCTCATAACAAGCAATCAGAGCCCATAACAACTAGAGTTCAAATCAACCAATCAGAGCTCATCACAACCAATCAGAGCCTATAGCAACGAATCAGAGCTCATAGCAACTAATCAGAGCCCATAGCAACCAATCAGAGCCCATAGCAATAATCAGAGCCCATAGCAACCAATCAGAGCTCATAGCAACCAATCAGAGCTCAAAGCAACCAATCAGAGCCCATAGCAACCAGAGCCCATAGCAACCAGTCATAGCTCATAGCAACCAATCAGAGCTCAGCTTTCATTTCTCAAACTGCTCTGGAAAAATGAAAGCTGAGCTCTGATTGGCTGCTATAGGCAACAGGTACAGTCATACTATTAGATAGGTTACATACTGTACTGGGAACTCCCATAGAACAGAATGGAGAATACAGCGCTCCCCTGTACTGGGAACTCCATAGAACAGAATGGAGAATACAGCGCTCCCCTGTACTGGGAACTCCCATAGGAGAAGGAGACAAGCGCTCCCTGTACTGGGACTCCATAGTAACAAATGGAGAACACAGCGCTCCCCTTACTAAGAACAGAGGAGAAACAGTGCTCCCATGACTGGAGTCCATAAACAGAATGAGAACACAGCGCTCCCCTGTACTGGGAACTCCCATAGAACAGAATGGATAACACATCGCTGCCCTGTACCGGGAACTCTCATAGAACAGAATGGAGAATACAGCGCTCCCCTGCACTGGGAACTCCCATAGAACAGAATAGAGAACACAGCGCTCCCCTGTACTGGGAACTCCCATAGCAGAGACTGGAGAACCCAGCACTCCCCTGTACTGGGAACTCTCATAGAAAAAAATGGAGATAACACAGTGCTCCCCTGTACTGGGAACTGCCATAGAACAGAAAGGAGAACACAGCGCTCCCCTGTCCTGGGAACTCCCATAGAACAGAATGGAGAACACAGCGCTCCCCTGTACTGGGGAAACCCCTCCCATAGAAACAGAATGGAGAACACAGCGCTCCCTGTACTGGGAACTCCCATAGAACAGAATGGAGAACACAGCGCTCCTATGTACTGGGAACTCCCATAGAACAGAATGGAGAACAGTGCTCCCCTGTACTGGGAACTCCCATAGAACAGAATGAGAACACAGCGCTCCCCTGTACTGGGATCTCCCACTTACCAGAATGGAGAACACAGCACTCCCCTGTACAGGGAACTCCCATAGAACAGAATGGAGAACACAGCGCTCCCCTGTACTGGGAACTCCCATAGAACAGAATGGAGAACACAGCGCTCCCCTGTACTGGGAACTCCCATAGAACAGAATGGAGAACACAGCGCTCCCCTGTACTGGGAACTCCCATAGAACAGAATGGAGAACCCAGCGCTCCCCTGTACTGGGAACTCCCATAGAACAGAATGGAGAACACAGCGCTCCCCTGTACTGGGAACTACCATACAACAGAATGAAGAGAACACAGCGCTCCCCTGTACTGGGAACTCCCATAGAACAGAATGGAGAACACAGCGCTCCCCTGTACTGTGAACTTCCATAGAACAGAATGGAGAACATAGCGCTCTCCTGCACTGGGAACTTCCATAGAACAGAATAGAGAACATAGCGCTCCCCTGTACTGGGAACTCCCATAGAACAGAATGGAGAGTCGTGAGCAATCGTGACCAGCTCTCTATTCAGAGCCAACACTTTCGGGAGCCTGTTCCCAAGATAGATGCGGGTCGCAAAGGTGGGACCAGCAGCTATCAGACTTTGATTGCATCAATACACCATCGAACTCTATGGTGGGAGCCTGTCAGGTTGCATTACAGTATATTACTGCAAAATGCGCATTTTTTTTTCAAAATCTCAGCAAAACTGCTTTGCCACGGTTTTGTAGCAGGGAAATAAACACGATTTTAACGCGGTAAGGACGACATGTATGAACGGGACTGCGCCAGTTTTCTGACATCAAACAACTGTAGTAGCCCTGTTCTATAGATGTATGAACCGTTGCTTTCCAAATTTTGGAGTGATAAGCGCTGGCGCGACACTTTTTAGTGAGCTAAAGATTAGAGGCGTTCCGGGGGCGTCGCACCACATTCATAGGATTAAACACATTTAAGAATGTGCAGAGGAAAGAAGCTGTGACCATCACATAATGAATTCTCTGAGAGTGTTGTGTGCAAGCTCTGTCACCAGTGCAGAGTTCACTGTGTAAGGAGGAGAAGGGGGCGAGCTGTAACTATTACTAACTTCTATTAAAGAGTTTTGTGAGCATGCTCTGTGGCCTGTGCAGACCTCACTGTGCATGGAGGAGAGGGGAAAGAAGCTGTGACCATCACATACTGACTTCTGTGAGTGTGTTGTGTGCATGCTCTGTGAACTGTGCAGAGAGCACTACGCAGGGAGCGGAAGGAAGGAGTTGTAACCGTCACCTATTGACTTATGGGAGAGTGTGATGTGGGCACGCTCTGTGACCTATGCAGAGGTCACTGTGTAGGGAGGAGAAGGAGGTGAGCTGTAACTATTACTAACTTCTATTAAAGAGTTTTGTGAGCATGCTCTGTGGCCTGTGCAGACCTCACTGTGCCTACATATCTGAGCACCGAATAGGTATCATTTTGGGTGTACCTTTCTATCTATTATCATACTGGTCACCCAGGTTTATCTACATCTTTTTTTTTCTGATTAAAAAGATGCTTTATTGAAAGGTGGCAGATTATGCAAAAACAAATGCAAACAGGGAGACTTGGGAATCTCCGAAAATGCACAATACATAACAATATTAGCAAAGAAGTGAAGCTCTGAGGCCTGAAACATAAGTTGAAGTATAGTCACAATTCACAACAAAACAATCAGTGACAAGCATAAAAACGCATATAGAGATAAATGATAGTATAACAGGACTATAATGTACCTGAGATAACCAAATGTCAACAGTCCGAAGATAAAGTAAAAAACATATACATATATACATATATATATACACATACACACTACATATCATATAATATATAAAAACAAAATATATATATACATACATACATACATACACATATACACACATATACATAGATACGCGATGGCAAGAGTACATTTTACATTGTAGTAAGGGATGAAGGGGGGAACAGGAGACACAGGAAGGAAGAAAAGGAAAAAAAAAAAAACAGTCACACAGCGGTATAGCCACTTACGGCTGCAACACTTCAAACGTAAGAATCAAAGTGGAATCACAGTTTGTTCTAATGTAGGAAGTTGTGGGGACGCAGGGATTTTAAGAAGGTGAGCCAAGGGCCCACGTCCTATGGAGCTGTTGCACCTGATCATGAGAGAGGGCCAAGAGCTCCTCCATATAATAGGTGTGGGAAACCTCGGCACACCATTCTGAGATAGCAGGTGGGTCAGCGGATCGCCAGTGCCTAGGGATGATGGTCTTGGCGGCCTGCAACAAATGGCGGAGTAACGATTTTTTATAGACCGAAATTGTGGAATCAAACATGAAAAGTAAGGCTGCCTCCCGGGTTTTAGGTAACACAGAGCTAGGAAGCTCCTGAATAATGTCAAAAATTGCATCCCAGAAACTCTTCAATGACTGACATTCCCACCAGATATGTACCATGGTGCCCACCTCCAGCAAGTATCTGGCACAGAGGGGAACCATTTATGCACAAGGGAGGGGACCCTATACCACCTGGAGAGAACTTTGAAAGACGTTTCCTGGGCCTTAGAGGCAATCACCGCTCTATGGTGAAGCAGCGTTGCCATTGGGCTTGCGAGAAAGATACATGCAGTTCGTCCTCCCAGGCCTTACAAAAAGATGGTGTTGTGGACCAGTGGGTAGAGGATAATTCCCTATAAATAGAAGAGATGACATGCCGCGGAGGTGTATTGAGAAGGCACATTTGTTCAAAGGGTGAAAGAGGTCTCCCAAAATCACCCGTTCGCTTGAAGGAGTTAAAAAAGTGGCGTAGTTGGGCATATTGAAAGAAAGAGAGGGGATTAGACGTCATCTCCGTAGGAAGGGACTGGAGTGGGAGAATGTCAGATCCCCGTGCCAGAGTATGGAAGCGAAGTGGATTTATTTTGGAGGACCCGAGAAAAGAGGAAGCTTCCAGGCCTGGAGGGAATGCAGGATTATCGACTACAGGAAGTAACGGCCCAGATCGATCAATTAAATTATAGGAGAATTTGTAAATGAGAATCGTGGAGAGCGTATGACGCGTCGTAAATGAGGTTGGATACCTGTCAACCAGGGATTGAGTCCAGATCCAAGGGAGGAGGCCAAAGACAAAGGGACAAACCGTCCCAGCCAACTGAGTCCAAAGTTTACCGCCTCCCGGGCACACCATGTCCAGGACCCGAGAGTAGGCCGCCGCCATATAATATTTCTTGCAGTCCGGGAGGGCCCCAAACCCCCAACACTTTTATGTCTTGTTAACAGGGAGTAAGCAAGTCTCGGTCGATGTGAGGACCAAATGAAGTTGGTAAAAATACGCTGAACTCTCTTCCAGAACGAGTTAGGAATATAAATGGGTATGGTTTGGAGAAGGTACAGTAGTCGGGGGAGGATTGTCATTTTAAGGATGTTTACCCTCCCAAACCAGGAGAACTCTTGCTTACCCCAACTATCAAAATCCGAAGAGATCCTTCGAAGAATTGTCTCAAAATTCAGATAGAAAAGTTTTGCTAAGTCCCCGGGAATTTTAATGCCTAGGTAGGTGATTCCCGCGGGAGGCCACACAAATGCGTAGGAAGATTGCAGCTGGTGAAGTACTATCTACATCTTTTCTAAAAGTCTCATGTCCCCTGATGAACCCTTGTATCTGTGAAGGGGGAAACGCGTCGGGCTTATTGGCTTTTTTTGTATATATGTATGTTATTAATGTATATTTTCTGATATATGTCTTTAGTGTAGATATCTTCTAGGGACTAGCTTTTGCGGAGCCGCCCTTTTTGGGGAGATGTCCCCGCAATTTAGGCAGTTTTATCTAGGGTAAATGTAGGGGTTTTTTTTTCCACAGGCACTGCATCTTGTACTAAGCACCTGTAATTTCTGCCTGGACTTCAGTCAAACAGCAAAAACTGTGAGTCCTATATTTCTTCCTTTTCTTCCCTAGAGTTAGTGTGGATTCACTTTGGGGGTTTATCTTTTAATGTATATCTATTAAATGTTATGTTTTATTGGGTATTTCTCTATGCAGTGATATTTATTTACACCTGGTAAAGAATATATATTTTGCAGTGATTTAGACCTCACTATGCATGGAGGAGGGGGGAAAGAAGCTGTGACCATCAACTATTGGCTTTTGTGAGAGAGTGTTGGGGGCATGCTTTGTTATCTGGGCAAAGGTCATTGGGCAGGGAGGAAGAGAGGAGTAGTTACCATCACACTCAGTGCAGCTGCTCCTACAGGGAGGAGGCAGGATGGATCTTTACTCTCCTGCCTTCTCCCTTGTATGTACAGCGCTCAGGGAGCACTGTACATACAGATCAGCATCGCAGGGGACGTGACACATGGCTTTCACCACCTCCTCTGTGACCCTGGATCTCCTCGGTCAGAAGCCTAAGCTTATGCCCCGGACCTGCCGCGCGGAGAAGGATCATGGAGAGGTGAGTACATTTTTTTTATATTATTATCATTAGCTGCAGGGAGGAAATAACTACCTGGCTACAGGGGGCTACTATCTGGCTACAGGTTGCAACTTACTGGCTACATGGGGCAACTTACTGGTTACAGGGGGAAATAACTTCCTGGATACAGGGTGCTACTACCTGGCTAAACAAGGCAACTACCTGGCTACACTGGGCAACTACCTACCTGGCTACAGGGGGCATATAACTACCTGTCTACATGGGGTAAATAACTAACTGGTACCAGGGGGCTACTGCATGGCTACCAGGGGGCAAATAATTACCTACAGGGGCTTATATAACTATATAATAAGGATCTATATGTCTGCTTATTTGGAGGCCTATATAACTACTTATCTACTTAATAGGGACTGAGATACCTACTTATTGTGGGACCTATAAGTTTACCTACCTAATGGGGCGCTATACACCTACCTAATTGAGGACTGCCTACCTAGTTTGGGGGTTTACCTACTGCACTTTTACTGTTTGGGGCACAAGGGATTCATTATTACCATTTGGGGCGCTATAGATGGGGAGTTTGTATAGAGATAGGAATTGGGAGAGAAGAGCTGATACAGTGAGGAGTCTAAGATGTTTGTTTTGTAAATTTTACAGTGAAAAGTTGTGACCGGGAGAAGACGTCATGGCGTCTGGGACAGATGGAGAAGAAGAAGAGAAAGAGAACAACTCTTCAGAGACGTCTCCTGTAAGTGCCTGGATGTAACTTTACTGTAATCATTTATATGTCTGCATAACCTGTGTACAACTGGTATCCACTACTGTATGGTCACTGTATGTCAGTAATATAGGTTGTAGTATAATGGTTTATATTCAGTAATGGTATTGTATATTATTCAGTCACTATGTGGTGGTGATACGTGGTCACGGTGTGGCGGTATTTGGTCACTGTGTGCTGGTGATATGTGGTCTTATTAGGACATTGGCACTATTAGCCTTGGGATTCTGGTTTTGTGTAGCGGTGTTATTTGGTGACTGCATGACTATTATTTAGTAGTATAATGTTGTACCGTGTTAGCCATAGAAAGTAGTAGAAGAGTGAAGAAATCAGGCGATACCTTTTAGAGGCTAACTGAGTATATTTGATGGTGAGCTTTCGAGAGAACTAGCTCCCTTCTTCAGACATGATGTTAAAACAAGAAATTAAAAATTCCCAAGACTTTTTATACACAAAAGACCTGGACCTTCAAAGAATCTTAGAATTCTTAACAATAACAAAATGCAATATAAGCAGAAAGTCATTTACAGCAGGTCAAGCAATCAACTATCTGGAAACTTGTGAGGCGTGACAGAGGGGGTCAGTATTTCTGCGTCTTATCTAGCAGCCATAAAGGCCGTGATTGTGACCATCACTGTTCACACATAGTTTGACATAAAGCTGGCATGAATATTTAGCCCATTTTACAGAGTCTGAAATTTTTGCATTAATTTAAATTCCCATTCCTTTCTCTCCCTCTGCGTCTTAAAGTGTCCCATTAAAACCATAATTTTCAGATCTTCAATACAATGGTCCTCTCTGGAGAAGTGTTGTGCACTGGAAGATCAGTTCTGCTGTTATTAATAGTGAATCTATGTGAATTCATACGCTGGCTGAGTCTCTGTCCTGTTTCCCCCACATAAAGCCTGTGGTCGGACATTGCGCACACAATCAGATACACCACATTGCTAGACCTGCAGGAAAATGTCCCCCTAATTCTGTGCACCTGCTGAGACTGTGGGGCAAGTACACTGTCCATGGTGTGGATGTGCCTGCAGGTCTTCCACTTATTTTGCAGGCAGGGTGAGGTGCCATTTTCAGTTGGTGCCTTCAGGCCACTCCGGACAATAATGCGCCGTAGGTTGGTGGTTGCCGAAAGGAAGGAGAGGGGGACTGGGAATAATGTCTTTGAGTCTGTTGTCCTCTATGTAGCACAGGTTGAAGCTCCTTGGCAATCTTTCGTAGATCTCCAGCTGTGGGTTGTAGGTGACAACTAGGGGCACTCGTTCTTCCTTCTGGGTCTCTTTGTATGTAAGTAGACTGTCTCTGTTGTTGGCGGCCGCTTTGCTGATTTGATTGTCCGTCACTTTTGGCCTGTATCCCAATTGGAGAAATTTTGTCCTCAGATCCAAGAGGTGTTTGTCCAGGTCTGTCTTGTTGGAGCAAATACGATTGTACCGAAATAGCCTGGGTGTAGTAATAGCCTGCTGTATATAAGATGTTATGGGGTGAAGCTGCCCATTCCTGAGGTAGGCCGTTCTGTCTGTGGGTTTTTGTGGTATACTGATGTGAGTACCCGGGTGGCTCTTTGATGTGAAATTGTAGTATCCAGAAAGTGGATTTTGCTCTCTGAATAGGTAAGCTTGAGGTTGTGGTGGGGTGGAAGTTATTGAAGTCATAGGAATTGAATTAGGGCCTCCTCGCCCGCAGTCCAATAAAAATGATATCATCGATGTAACGGAGGTACATCATGGGTTTGTGGTGCATGTGGATAGATACCTCCTTCCAGTTCAGCCATAAAGAGGTTTGCATACTGGGGCGCACATCTGACCCCATTGAAGTTTCCCATTCGCTGTAATATAGGTCCTCTCCAAAATTTTAAAATAGTTTGGGCCGAGTATGAACTGTATGAGCTGTGTGACTGGTTCGTTGGGAGGTCTTGTTTCTCTAGGTGCACCTGACATGCTGCAACTCCATCCTTGTGGGTAATGTTTGTATACAAGATTCTACATCCATGTGGCCAAAATGGTGCCCTCAGGAAGTGGACCGAGGGCATTGAGTTTGTTAAGAAGATACGTGCTGTCCTGGATGAAACTATGAGTATATCTGACCAGGGGTTTTAGGAGATTTTCCACCCAACCTGAGATATTCTCTGTCAGAGTCCCAATACCAGAAATGATAGGCCTCCCAGGGTTGCCTTCTTTGTGGATCTTGGGGAGCATGTAGAAGCAGCCCGGCCTGGGATCCGCTGGGATGAGCCCCTCTACCTGCCTCTGGACCTGAGTTGGAAACTTCTTGATCATATTCTTTAGCTCTTTTATAAAGTCCTCTGTGGGATCACTGTTAAGTTTGGAGTAATAGGCTGGGTTGGACAGCTGCAGACTCTGCAAAATGGGCTAAATATTCATGCCAGCTTTATGTCGGAACTATGTGTGAACAGTGATGGTCACAAATCACGGCTGATGGCTACTAGATAAGACGCAGAAAAACTGACCCCCTCTGTCACGCATCACAAGTTTCCAGATAGTTGACTGCTTGACCTGCTGTAAATGACTTTCTGCTTATATTGCATTTTGTTATTGTTAAGAATTTGAAGATTCTTTGAAGATCCAGGTCTTTTGTGTATAAAAAGTCTGTGTATTTTCAATTTCTTGTATAACATCATGTCTGAAGAAGGGAGCTAGTTCTCTCGAAAGCTCACCATCAAATATACTCAGTTAGCCTCTAAAAGGTATCGCCTGATTTCTTCACTCTTGACTATTATTTAGTAATTTTATATGTATCACCTTGTATTAAAGCTTTTTGTATATTTTGGCTTTGGTTGATAGTGATGCAATGTGTCTCATTGTGGCACATTATGTTAAGGGGGGAGGGGTAGAAATTTCTTCACCCCACTCTGAGTGCAATTTAGCCTAGGAATGGCCCTGCCTATTGTGTTCTATGGGACCCCTGCAGAGTTCAGTGTACAGGGAGGGATGCTGAGAATATCACCTTTTGTAAATGTGGATTATGTATTCTCTATATATAGATGTTACCTGTCAGTGTAATCCTGCCTGTTGGGGTGAGGAGGATTACAGACTGCAGGGAAGTGGGTCCTTTTTTTACAGGACCCCGGATGTGTGTCCAAGGTCTCTAAGAGTGAAATGTGTGGATCCTAGAATTAATTTTTCTTACTATAAAGGGGGTGTTACCATGTTCAAGTGAATCCTGGCTATATATGAGGAGGAACTGCGTGGGGGAAAAATGATCTCTACAGAACAGGGGGAAAAAAAACTGAAAAAAGTTCCCCAAAATTCTCAAAAACATAAAAACTTGCTTTAAGCCGTTGGCCATTTTCTGATGACACAGTCCATTTATCAGGGCATATTCCAATACCAGAATTTTTTTTATTTTCTAATTATTCTGACAATTTTCTAATGTACTTACTATGTTAGAAAACGTTTTCAAGATCTCTGCTTTCTTTTAATGATAATTTTCTTCGTTTACTTCCTGGTCGTTTGAATGGCTGAATATAAGTTATAGCTCTGATAACTGTAACGGGCTGTGCACCTGTGATAGGTGATATTTGCAGCATCTCTCCCTGAGTGGAGTGTCCATCACATGGGCAGGACAGAATGGTATTTATTTGGTGTACTCAAAGTTCCCATTAAATGACTGCAAGCCGATATCTTAGAAACAGATATCATGGGGCTGGGTATGGCAAAAGAAACAAAGAAGACGATGTTCCATAGTTAGTACGGTTGAAAAAACACATATGGCCAGCAAGTTTAACCAAGGGCGGGGAAAGATGGAGGGGGTGGGAGAGGGAATATTAAAACTTTGGTCTCTATGTATGATAACGGCCGGGCAGTAAGACTGTCTTTGTTGTCCAGAGCAACCAATCAGAGCCCAAAGTGATTTAGCCCAACTATCAGAAAAACCCATTAGCAACCAATCATAGCCCAAACAGCCCAACCATAGAGCTGAGCATAACCAACAACCAATCAGAGCCCATAGCAACCAATCAGAGCCCATAGCAACTAGTCAGAGCTCATAGCAACCAATCAGGGCCCATAGCAACCAATAAGAGTTCATAGCAGCCAATCAGAACACTGGCAACCAATCAGTGCCCATAGCAACCAAAGCCCATATCAACCAATTAGAACTCATGGCAACCAATCAGTGCCCATAGCAACCAATCAGAGCCAATAGCAAAAAATCAGAGCCCATGGCAACCAATTAGATCCCACAGCAACCAAATGGAGCTCATAGTAACCAATCAGAGCCCATAGCAACCAATCAGAGCCCATAGCAACCAATCAGAGCCTATCGCAACCAATCAGAGCCCCAAGCAACCAATCAGAGCCCCAATCAACCAATCAGAAAACCCCTAGGGAACCATATTAGAACTCATAGCAATCTATTAGAGCCCATACCAACCAATCGGAGCCCACAGCAACCAATCAGAGCCCATAGCAACCACTCACATCCCCCAGCAACCAAACGGAGCTCATAGCTACCATTCAGAGCCCACTTCAAAAAATCAGCGCTTGTAGCAACCTATTATAACTCATAGAAACCAATCAGAGCTCATAGCAACCAATCAGAGCTTGTAGCAACCAATCAGAGCTTGTAGCAAGCAATTAGAACTCATAGCAACCAACCAGAGCCCATAGCAACCAATCAGCGTTGAGCTTCTATTGCATACAGTGGTCTGGAAAAATAAAAGCTGAGCTCTGATTGGTTGTTATGGGCTCTGATTGGTTGTTATGGGCTCTGATTGGTTACTATGGGCTCTGATTGGTTACTATGGGCAACAAAGAGTCTTACTGCTAGACAGTTTTCATACATAAGGCCCTTTGTTTCCTCCTAATGATCCAGAACATGAAACCCATTAAGTATGAACCAATCTCCCCCAAGATATATTTCATTTTGCAATCCAAATTTGGAAGAAGGGGTTAAAGCTGGCATTTAAGTAGCCTGTTGACTAAACATCCGGGCGGTGGTCATTTATCTCTGCACGGACGTTCTGGAGTTTATTGTGCAGCTGCGGGAGTGGAGAGCCGGCTGTCAGCAGCAGCAGCGCTCTCCAGGGAGAAGGCAGGGACCATAGTAATATGTCCCTGCCTTCTTAGTGGAGAGCTCTGTTGCTGCTGACAGCCGGCTCTTCGCTCCCACAGCTGCACAATTATACACTGTGTATAGAGTACTCAATGAGCCCTGTATACACCACCGATAGGTCTTTCGACGTCCTGCTTCCCCTCCCGGCGTTCCTGTGACCGCCGGGGATTGGTAACTGCAGGAGCTGCTGGGGCTTATCAGATCCAGATCCGCTCTACAATCAGTGCTGGAGTTGTATCTCCCCTGTAGCTGGCGCTCATATATCAGCTCCTAGTTACAGGGGAAATAAAATTACAATAAATACAATAAAATTGTATTAAAATTTATCAACCCAATTAATGCTAACCCAAACCACAACTTTTAGCCTCACCGCTGACGCCCCTAAAACTTGATATCACTATATATGTAAATGTCCATAATAGAGAAGTGACACAATTACAAAACTTATTTTAGCGCCACTTTTGCTGTTAAAGAAAATGAATAAAAAATGTGGAAAACAGACTTTTTTCTTTACTATTTTCCTTCGTATTATTACAAAAAACTGATGTAAAGATTACATAAAAATAAATCCTTACATATCATGGAAAAAAGGTGAAAAAAGTTGTAGAATAACCAAGTGCAAGAAAGCGTTATAGCATTCACACCGGCGTGTACTAAGGGGAATGTGCCCGGTCAGGAAGAGGGGGAACCGGCCCGGATAGGAACTGGTTAAAGAACACCCCCACACGACACCTACTATGGTGGATGGGCTGAGGTCACAATGGTGGATGGACTGAGGTCACTATGGTGAATGGGCTGAGGTCACTATGGTGAATGGGCTGAGGTCACTATGGTAGATGGGCTGAGGTCAGGACAGGCAGGCTTATCTCACTATGGTGGATGGGCTGAGGTCAGGACAGGCAGGGTTCTCTCACTATGGTGGATGGGCTGAGGTCACTATGGTGGATGGGCTGAGGTCAGGACAGGCAGAGTTCTCTCACTATGGTGGATGGGCTGAGGTCAGTATGGTGGATGGGCTGAGGTCAGGACAGGCAGAGTTCTCTCAGTATGGTGGATGGGCTGAGGCCAGGACAGGCAGAGTTCTCTCAGTATGGTGGATGGGCTGCGGTCAATAGGGTGGCTGGGCTGAGGTCACTATGGTGGATGGGCTGAGGTCAATATGGTGGATGGGCTGAGGTCAATATGGTGGATGGGCTGGGGTCACTATGGTGGATGGGCTAAGGTCACTATGGTGGATGGGCTGAGGTCACTATGGTGGATGGGCTGAGGTCACTATGGTGGATGGGCTGAGGTCAGGACAGGCAGAGTTCTCTCAGTATGGTGGATGGGCTGAGGTCACTATGGTGGATGGGCTGAGGTCAGGACAGGCAGAGTTCTCTCACTATGGTGGATGGGCTGAGGTCAGGACAGGCAGAGTTCTCTCACTATGGTGGATGGGCTGAGGTCAGGACGGGCAGAGTTCTCTCACTATGGTGGATGGGCTGAGGTCAGGACAGGCAGTGTTCTCTCACTATGGTGGATGGGCTGAGGTCAGGACAGGTAGAGTTCTCTATATATGGTGGATGGACTGAGGTCAGGACAGGCAGGGTTCTCTTTATATGGTGGATGGGCTGAGGTCAGGACAGGCAGTGTTCTCTTTATATGGTGGATGGGCTGAGGTCAATATGGTGGATGGGCTGAGGTCAGGACAGGCAGAGTTCTCTCAGTATGGTGGATGGGCTGAGGTCAGGACAGGCAGGGTTCTCTCAGTATGGTGGATGGGCTGAGGTCAGGACAGGCAGAGTTCTCTCAATATGATGGATGGACTGAGGTCAGTATGGTGGATGGGCTGAGGTCAGGAAAGGCAGTGTTCTCTCAGTATGGTGGATGGGCTTGAGGTCAGGGCAGGCAGAGTTTGTCACTATGGTGGATGGGCTGAGGTCAGAACAGGCAGAGTTTGTCACTATGGTGGATGGGCTGAGGTCAGGACAGGCAGAGTTTGTCACTATGGTGGATGGGCTGAGGTCACTATGGTGGATGGGCTGAGGTCACTATGGTGGATGGGCTGAGGTCACTATGGTGGATGGGCTGAGGTCACTATGGTGGATGGGCTGAGGTCAGGACAGGCAGAGTTCTCTCAGTATGGTGGATGGGCAGAGGTCACTATGGTGGATGGGCTGAGGTCAGGACCGGCAGAGTTCTCTCAGTATGGTGGATGGGCTGAGGTCAGGACAGGCTGGGTTCTCTCACTATGGTGGATGGGCTGAGTTCAGTATGGTGGATGGGTTGAGGTCACTATGGTGGATGGGCTGAGGTCAGGACAGGCAGCGTTCTCTCACTATGGTGGATGGGCTGAGGTCACTATGGTGGATGGGCTGAGGTCACTATGGTGGATGGGCTGAGGTCAGGACAGGCTGGGTTCTCTCTATATGGTGGATGGGCTGCGGTCAATATGGTGGATGGGCTGAGGTCACTATGGTGGATGGGCTGAGGTCAATATGGTGGATGGGCTGAGGTCAATATGGTGGATGGGCTGGGGTCACTATGGTGGATGGGCTGAGGTCACTATGGTGGATGGGCTGTGGTCACTTTGGTGGATGGGCTGAGGTCACTATGGTGGATGGGCTGAGGTCACTATGGTGGATGGGCTGAGGTCACTATGGTGAATGGGCTGAGGTCAGTATGATGGATGGGCAGAGGTCAGGACAGGCAGAGTTCTCTCACTATGGTGGATGGGCTGAGGTCAGGACAGGCAGTGTTTTCTTTATGTGGTAGATGGGCTGAGGTCAGGACAGGCAGAGTTCTCTCAGTATGGTGGATGGGCTGAGGTCAGGACAGGCAGGGTTCTCTCAGTATGGTGGATGGGCTGAGGTCAGGACAGGCAGGGTTCTCTCAGTATGGTGGATGGGCTGAGGTCAGGACAGGTGTAGATTTCTCATAAGTTAGATGGTCAGAAGTTGGGACAGGGACAGACAGATGAGGCCAGGAAAAAAGCTAGATCAAGTATTGGGCAGATATGACAGAAGAACACCTTAGCACTTACAGGACCCTAAGAACCTTATTGCTTAGACCAGCATAATGAGAGAAGGATTGGTATATGTCCGGGGGCCACAGGAAATTAACTGGGGAAGAAGACCTTTGGCATGCAGTGTCCCTACAAGAGTGTTAATCGACTTCCTATGAAGTCCCTCAGATGTGCGAGGTGCTCGCTCAATGTGTCGATAATAGAATACATAATCTCCAAAAAATTGGGAATCTCGCAAGAGAACAAAGAGTGACTTTTGATCACTATATTTACTATTTTGCTATAGGCAAACTTAAACTCTATCAGTTCTCTATCTGTTAAATAGTAAAACGTAACTTTTATTATATCTAACTCTTAACCTCTATACACACTATTTAAAAACCTGATCTCTAACCTCATCATTTAACCCTTTTTGCTTCTGAAAGAGGGAATAACCCCTTTCATATCATCAAGTCTGGTGGAACCCCACCTACTAACAGGGGAGCCTTATATCTATAGAAAAGACGTTTCAGAAAGGGGGATCCCAAACCCAAACTACGGGGGCAGTGTCCCTAATCTCAAGACACAGAACAAAAAGGCCCCCTTTGTAACCGCTGCGCAGGTGACATTGCAGACAGGGTGAAGATCACAATTAAAAGTCAAAATTGCCCTCGCCGACAGTTTCGCCAGCTAACCTGGCTTTTAAGGTTGAGGTCCATCACATGGGGCCCTGAGCTTTTCCCTTTTTATATCATGTTAGGTAAACACCCTTCCCGGGTGTCACCAAATTAGCCATCAGAAAATCCCATAAAGCCCACTCCCCCTCCGCGCCACCCTCATAAAAAACCTGCTGAAACTGCCCCATGCTCTCATACCAACAACCTTCAGTCAAAATTCCATTCCATAAGGGCCTTTCGCCCATCTTACCTACTCCCCGTCCCAATGCACTGCCCCAAAAAAACCCCCTCAGCCTGACGTGAGGGTTCCGTCCACTTCTTCATATTTTGCAACTGTGCCTCCCTAGAATGAACTAACGACTAGGACTTTACACAGCACCTGCCATCTTAAAATTTCCCATAACCCCTTCTTTCAATACTAATTATGCAAATTCATTGGAATAAAAACCCCACGTACAATAGACCATTCCCCCTTTTTATCTTCCCATAAAGCATTTTTCCATATATGTAAAATGCATTTTTCTTTCCAATAGGTGACCCCCATTAAAAACTTTCCACTGCTTTTGTATAGCTTGTTAAAGCTATATTCAAAACATTTCTCTTTTACTGTAAATTTCATACTCATTTTAATATTACGTGGGCCTAGGGCTAGCCCCCCCCTCCCAAAATGGACTTTAGCGAAATTTATGATGTGCGCGCGCAAAAGGGGAGTGGGTTTTATGTGATTCTCTGATGGTAATTGGTGAGCCCCTGAAGGGGTGTTTACCAAACATGATTAAAAAAAATGAGCTCAAACCACATGTGTGGACCTCTAACCTTGTAAAGCCGGTACTGGAAAAACATTCGCGAGGTCGGGCAGCTTTTTTAAATTTTGTGATCTCTCACCCGGGTTACAATGTCCCCTGGCAGCGGTGTCACGGAGGCTTAATTTGTTCTTTTCCAGAGATTGGGACGATGCCCAGTGTTGGTTTGGGGACCCCTTATGAAGCTAGTTTTTCTATAGATATAAGGCCCCCTGTTTGTGGTGGGGGTTTCCCCCAACTTGATAATAGAAAGGATTTTTCCCCTCCCGAAGCAAAAAGGGTTAAATGATGAGGATAGGATCGGTTTAAAAAATAGTGTGTATAGGGTTAAAGGTTAGATATAAAAAAAATTTTCTTTTAGGTTTAACAGATAGAGAAGATAGAGTTTAAAGCTTGTAGGCAAAAAGGGTAAAATAATTTATAAAAAATACACCCCTGCACAGAGGACTTGGTCAGATGTAAATTTAGCCAAAAAGAAAAACAGCGTCTTCCCTAACAAGTCATGACTGTCTCATAAATTTTTTTGGGAGTCCCCCTCATTATAGAGCCTTGGGGTGCGGAGATAAGACGTTGGTCTTCCATTGTACGTACAGATAGATCCGTAGATAAGCCACCACCATGATTAAAAAAACAGCCAGATTAGAGACCGTCCAAAAAGTGAGGTAGCTCCTACTATAGATGGGGGCAAGAGAGGAACACGTGGTTATGTTACAGATGCAATTCCAGCCCAATGTGGGCACGGCGCCCATAAAAATGGCCACACCCCAGATGAGTAAAATGAGACAAGTCACCCTCCGTTTGGTTAGGTTGCTGTGAAGTCTCATCCGTACAATGGAGTTATGTCTCTCTACAGCAATGACCAGAAGGTTGGCCAATGACGCCGACATGCTGGTGTCCAGGAGGCCCTGGCGCAGGAACCACTTGTGGACGGTTAATGTTTTTGACACCGGCCCCGTATGAAACATCAGATAAACGTAGGGAATTGGGGGGAAAAAATCCCGGGGGGCTAGATTGGCCCGAGGTATAGAAGGGGTAGTGGGTCTCTTGTTCCTGACCACGGCGGCGATGACCAACATGTTGGAGATGAATATGAACAAACAGCAGCAGGCCCCGAAACAGAACAACAAAATCAACTTGGTTCCCGTCCAGTCGTCTTCTGTCTGCGAATTGCTCTGGTTGTAGAAGAAGTCCATTCGTTTATCATAGTGACAGGTGTTCATCCTGAGACGGACCCCGCATCCTACAGGGCGAGAGAGAGAGAGAAAATCATTGGAACATAGCCAAAAAGAGCAAAAAGGTGCATCACTGTGAAGAGTCACTGCAGTGACTGATATTTCAGCTCTGCTATTAATAGCAACTCCACTGGTGGCCCCAAAAATCAACTCCACTGGTTGACCCAAAAAATCATCTAACCCGGTTGGCCCCGAGAATTAACCCTCTTTTGGGGCTAAAATCAAATCCCCTGGGGACCCCAGGGAAAAATCCCATTGTTGGGACCCCGAATCAACTCCATGGGGGCCCCAAAATCAACACAATGATGGGGGCCAAAAATCAAAACAATGGTGGGATCCAGGAATTAACTTTATAATGGGCCCCAAGAAACAATTCCACCTGTTCCCCAAAAATACCCTTTACTTACCCCAATAAACAATCCACTGGGGGCCCCAAAGATCATCTCCCCCTGGGGGGTCCCAAAATAACCCACTGGTTGGGCCCCAAAATCAAACCCGATGGGGCCCAAAAAATCAATACAAAGGGGGGACCCAAAAATAAATACAATGGTGGGACCCAGGGAATTAACTTTAGTAAGGGCCCCAAGAACAATTTCCCCTGTGTGCCTCAAGAATCACCTTTATCTTTGGCCCCAAGAATAACCCACTGGTGGGGCCCCAAAAAACAAATCCACGGTGGGCCCCAAAAATCATCCTCCCCTGGGGGGCCCCCAAAAATCATCTCACTGGTGGGTCCCAAGAATCCTCCATGGTGGGCCCCAAGAATCTCTCCACGGTGATCCCCAAAAACAAAATCCGTGGGGGGTCCCAAGAATCAAACTCCGCTGGGGGGTCCCAAGAATCAACCCACTGGGCCCCAAGAATCAACTCCACTGGGGGGTCCCCAAAAATCAACTCCATGTGGGCCCCAAAAATCAAATACAATGGTGGACCACAAGAATCAACTACAATGGTGGGAAAACCCGGAATTAACTTTTCTAATGGGCCCCCAAAAATCAAATTCCATTGTGTGCCCCAAGAATTTAATTTCAATGGTGGCCCCAAAATCAACTTCACGTCGGGCCCAAAAACAACTTTATGGTGGCTCCAAGGGTTTAAAGAATCAATCCTCTGATGAGACCCAAGAATTAACTCCTTTGGGGTCCAAAGTCTTTTATGGTTGGGCCCCCAAAGGGACTCCAGTGCAATGCTGCCCTTATTGTTGGGGTTTCATTTTGGTGCAACCAATTCTTTTGTGCTAGCAAATGCCCTTTTTAAAATTAAAAAGGACTTTTTATGTTTTTTTGCCTTGGGAAAACCCATTAACCACTTCCTGCCAGAGCCCTGTTCCCAACCAGGTCCTTTCCCCTTTTTTTTTTTTTTTTTGTATACACAAACTTGGTTATTTAAAAAATTTTTCACCTTTCTTTTGTAAAAAATAAGGGTTTGGTTTTTTTTACATTTCATTATTTAAATTTTTTTTTGAGGAGGAAAAAAAAAGAAAAAAAGGGGGGTTTTTTCAAGTTTTTTCATTATTTTTAAAGCCAAAATGACCTAAAATTTTGTGGCATTTTTTTATATTGTTTGTTGTAGTCAGTCTTATATATTTAGATTGTATTAGGAATGGGGGGGGCTAAAAGTTTTTTTTTGCTGTGACTTTTTAAAACTTTTTTTTTTTATTTTTTTGCCTTTTTTGTTATTTATTTCTTTTACTATTTGCCCCCCTAAGGGGGAAAAAGCTTTTGCGACTTTTTTTTAAAGATTTGTTTTTTTGGGGGGGTTATTTTTGCCCATTTCCCCCCAAAAGTGTATAATTTGCCCCATTAAGGGGGGGATACAACCCCAGCATGAACGCAGAGCTGATCTGGGTTGGTAAGACTCGCAGCTCCGCGTTACCGCCCCGGGAATCACTTGACCACCAGGGGTAGAAAGCAGGAGGTCGATGGGCCCCTGGGTGGTTGTAATAGGTACTCATTGAGATCTGTATGTGTTGAGAAGGCGGGGGCTAATAAAAGGGTTCCCCCCCCTGCACGATTTCGTGCAGCTGCAAACTCTGCAAGGACATTTGGAACAACCACCCAACGTTTATAGTGAAGGCAGTGGGAAAAGGGGGGAAAGAGGTTTTTTCCACTCTGGGTTCACTTACCCCCCTAACCCCCCTGTTTACTTCCCCCTTCACCTCCCATATACAACTCCTTGTTTGCAGGACATGGAATATCAAGAGCATTGGGGCAAGTGAAGCCTTTCCCCACTGACCAGGATACAGCCCCCAGGGGAGGATTTTTGGGACCCCAGTGAAGTTGATTCTTGAGGCCCCAGTGGAGTGATTTTTGGGGGGCCACAATGGGGTTGATTTTTGGGCCACCATGAAATATTCTTGGGGCCCAACCATGAAAATGATACTTGGGGGACCCGTGGGGCTGATTTTTTGGGGGCCCCTATGGAGTTTATTTTTGGTGCTCACCACTGGGTTGATTCTTGGGGCCCCAGTGGAGATATTTTTGGGGCAGAGCACGGAGTTGATTCTTAGGGCCCACCCTGGAGTTGATTCTTGGGGCCCCCAGTGGAGATATTTTGGGGGCCCCCAGTGTACTTGGGTTCTTGGGACCTACCAGTGGATTGATTTGGGGCCACCAATGGAGTTGATTCTTGGGGCCCACCAGTGGAGTTGATTCTTGGGGCCCACCAGTGGAGGTGATTCTTAGGGATGTTTGTAGTACTCGTCAGTAGTGACCACATATTCCTGGTAGTATATGTAGCTTGAAGGGGTTTCCCAGTTAAAGGAGATGATCCTCACTACAGGCTTCAGCCTACTATTCGTGTGACTGGCAGCAAGGGTTTTTTGAATTCAGGGGCCGTGACTTCTTGTCTGCCTCTTCTCCTCCCCATTCCCCCCTCCCCTCAGCACACAGACAGCTCTCCTCACTGAGTTATAGTAACTTCTATATCAGCAGGGGGAGGCTTAGGGGTTTGCTGCCAGAGTTAACCGGTGTGGTGCCTGCCTAGACCAGCTGCTTACTGCTGAATCAGCTGTCATGAGACAGCAGGGAGAGGTGCTGATTCTATGAGTGTGGAGAGGTCTGAGGGAATTGTGTATGCCAATAGCAGGGGGGATGTAAAGGTTTCCTATACCCCTGCTTTACCATCACAAATCTCCACGGACATCTCCAGCAACAAAAACAAACCCTGTCATAAACAGACACAGGGAGCGTGTGAAGCTGATTACTTAATCAGAAGTGTCACTAATACAGCAGAGCGGGAGGTGGATATGAGACCGTGTCACATGCCCCCCTGATCTGTTCTATTAATGTATATTCCAAAGCTCCACATCACATCATGAAGTATAATAACACACTTGCGCTGCTGTCACATCGTACTGACCACAGATCAGGCCTCACCTCTGCTCTCCTTCAATCTGTGTAGAGAGCAGCAGGGAGCAGGCACACACAGGGTTAATCCACACAGAAACAAGCCAGAGCCCTCCCTCCCTACGAACTACTGTGCAGAGTGGGCTTCTGTGCACCCTACCTGTATAAGAAGCTGATGAGTCACCAGCACTTGACATCCAGTGAGGATAAAATCAACACGTTGGTGGCTAGTATTGATTTGAGGAGCTGAGTGCACTCCTACTACCGAGGGATAACTCAAAATCAGTAGGACAATATATTTGCAAAGCTGCATGTATTTCAAAGATCTGATAATTAAAACCCAATCATTGTAGCGAGACAAACCCCTTTTAGGGCCCGGTGATTTTTACCGCCAGCCATTACCCTTTCCATGACTCTTGAACTATATCCCCTATCCCACTTTTGCTAACAATTTCTGTTTCTCCAATATAAGAAAGTCCTGACACAGGGCCTGGGCCCCTCCTTCTCTACTGGCCCCATGGTTTTGCCTCTTTGTTTGCCCTTGCCTGTTTAAGACCTATCCGTACTGAATCAAGGAAAAGTCCTCCTGGAGATCATGCTGCACCCTGAATACATAAGCTTCACACCGCTCAACACATCAGTGGGACTAAGGAGTGGTTCCACGCTTGATAATTATATGTGTTGATTCATTGGCACAGATGGGTGTGTAGTCGACACTATTCCCACACTCTGAACCGAGCGGCCCAAATGTGTCCCAAAGATTCCCGCTGCGTATCGCCCTCCAGTCCGAGTGAATGTACTAGGAACAGATACGAAGTAGAGTAAGAAAAGCAGCGAAATAAACAGTCACAGACATTCCTCCTGGTGCCCTTGAGAGGCAGCGCTGTCACATAGGCGGGCACATTGTTACACTGGACGGCACTACCACCATGTAAAACATACAACACTCCCAACTACAATAAAAACATCATAAGACCCGAACATACCTGGGAAGTCAAGCCTGACCTCAATGTATAAAACATCAGCCCAGTGTGCAACTTACTGGGGCATCTTGGGACTCATGTTTTAAAGGGGTAGTCTCCTCTACATTGATTCATCTCACCTCAGTCCTGTTTCTTGGTTTCACTTTGAATTCTTGGGCGTGAATTACTGGCTTACACTATGCTGCATAAAGCCAGGTCTTTTGCTATACGTACCAGCATGGCAGCCTATCAGTGAGAATCACACAGGTCTGTTAACTATAGCAACAATTGGCATGGCAGCCTATCAGTAGAGAATCAAACAGTCTGTATCTATAGCAATCCAGTGCTTGGCAGCCTGATCAGGGAGAGATCAAACAGTCTGTAACTATAGCAAATCCAGTGCTGGCAGCCTATCAGGCGAGATTGAGAAACAGGTCTGCAGCTATAGCAACCGTGCTGGAAGCCTCTCGAGGAGCAAGATCAAACAGGTCTGTAGCATAGCAACCGCTTGGCATCCTATCCCAGGAGAAGATTCAAAAAACAGGTCTGTACGCTATACGCGACCTGAGGATCTGAAGCATGTCCCATACAAGATAGGGATATCAGGATAGGTAGGACACAGAGTTAATCGGACACATATTGTAAAGAGACCATGTTTTGGCAAGATCTTTAAACTAAAAATCAATCCTTGAATGAGATAACCCTTTAAAGCCAAAGCAAAAGATTCCCCATAAAGACCTAAAGAGCAGAAACAAAATGTTGCATGCTTATAGCATGTTGTGTTACAGGAGCATCATCCGCCATCTGTGCTCTTATCACCACCGGATGGCCACTAGACGAGTTGTTTCCCTGCTCATTTTGATTTTTGACAGAGGGACAAGACCGCTCCCTGATATTTCTACTTAGTAAGCTACTTTACACTTCCCACACCGACCAATTTATTGGTGGCTCTCCCCGAGGAGAGATTTTCTCCCTTCTAAGCCACATACGCCTCTCACCCAGCCAACCAGTTAAGTTCATGAGGCTGCACTGATATGACATCCCGAAACTGCTGTTCTGCAGATGAACTTAAACTGGTGCGCACAAATCCCCTTTCACATTGCTAGTCTCCTGTGGAAGCTACAAGTTGACTTGAGGATACCTACATCAATAGAGTGCGCTGTGGACTCCACAGTTCTTTCCTAATAAGAGCCTTTACTTTATGCAAAACAGTCAGTGAGGTCTGAAAGGCGAATAAATCTCACCACCGACCAATTTATTGGTGCTCTCCCCAAGGAGGAGATTTCCCCCCTTCTAAGCAAAAAGTCTGGAGGCATTCACTTCCTCCCAAGTGTCCCTATTTTGTGACTGAAATCCTCTGTCCCTCATTTTCTCCTAAATTCCCACTTTTTGACTTGATCAACATGCAGCAATACGAACTGTATATTTATGGCTACAGTGTATATATCATTTAATAAATTTGTTGCAATTGCACCCATAGAATTTTATCATTTTGATGATTTGTGCACATTTGTAAATAAAATCTATTAGGCCTGTACACACGGCATAAAAATAACCGCAATACGGCTTGAAAGAAGGCGCGGCCGGGGCGGGTGAGCTGCCGCCAGCCCCATAGACAAGCATAATTTACGGTGGCGGAACGCACCGTAAATAATGTGCATTGACACTTTTCTTCCCCGTCCCGGCGGATTCGCCCGAGCGTGTAGGAGCGTGACGAATCCACAGTTTCTCTATGAGAGCAGTGGATTAGCCGTAATTACTCGAACCGGAAATGCACCGTACTGCAGCGCAAATCGGCGCGGATACGGCTCCAATCAGTCCCCTTAGAAAAAGAAGTAATAGCCGTGTTAACATGGCCTTTAGGCTATTTCACACGCACAGGTATCAGCGTCTGCAGTATGTCTTGCTGTTGAAGTACGTGCTGACGCAGCGCCCTGCCTCCTATTTAGTTAGTATTTCTTGGCATATAAGCGGCGAAAAATGTGTTTGACCATACTTCTTATACGTGGTGCACAGCAGGCATGCCGAAAAATACAATTTTACAAAGGCACTCAATGATTTGCTTATGATTTTATTAACCGTTTTTGTAGGGGGCGTACTTTGCCGCAATTTCACAACCGCAGTACGCCCCGCAAAAAGAGTAGTGTGAATAAAACCCTTAAAGTGAAAGGTATACATGACCATTACATATTCCTCTAATGAAACCAATAGTTTTCCCTCTTTAACATTCCAAAAAGTTTTGGAAGTACTAGCATCTCTCTTAGGCCTCGTTCACACGTCGGCCAAAACCTCGTCCTACCCTCACCGAAATCTCGCTTCTCCAGAGTGGGGCCGTGGTCGGCGTCGCGGGTGTGGCGTGGTTTGGGGCTCGGCTTGCGGCAAGGTTTGCACCCATGCAAAGTATAATAGTCAGGGGGAAAACCGCGCCGTGCCAGCCGCGCACGTCAACCGCGCACCACACCGCGGTGGCGCCCGCGGCAACACGCGGCGGCAGCCCGAGCTGATGGACTCCCATCAAGAATTGACAGGAAGTTCTCAAACATGTGTGGCACAGGCAGGCTGCCCAAAGCCGCACCGAAACCGCGGCGTGTGATTATTAACGCGGTTTCCCTAGGAAGCCATGTTAAATAAACTAGGCCGATTTGCCTGAAATCGCGTCGGAACCCTCGCTATAACCGGTTCAAAATCCACAGTGTTGCACCTGGCCTTAGGGTGCATTCACACGGTCGATTTTTGGTGCGTTTTTTGATGCTTTTTTTGTACAGCATGCACAGAATGTAATGCTGTACATTGCATGCACAAAAGAACACGATTGAAAAACGCCCAAAAACGCGCCGTTTGAAAGCAACCCTTTAGAACATGAGATTTCTCGATCCTCTGTTGTTTCGCCCTGGAAAAGTTTGAATAGTCTTGACTAATGGACATTAGCAGTCCTCTATTGAAAGCATGATTTTCTGCATTGTCTGACACTGTCATGTAGTGTCATTAGAGAAGCGTAAACCCTCACAGACCAGCTCTCGTTCTACAACAATCTTGTTGCACATTTACTGATGATTATATCAGGGGGCCAACAGAGCATGGGCATGTACTCCTGCAGTGCCCAAATCAAAAAAGGGGCTCCACTGGTATATTACGAAAATAGGGAACTAGTAATGTGTGGTGGGCCCCATTTTATATTGGCTCACATGGGGGTCCCTGAAACATTAATAGATGACTGATGGCATCCGCTGGATTAATCTACTGATTTTGTCTTCTGTTCTGTTATCCAAACCCTTTTTTCAGAGCCTCGGAATTAATGGAGCTTTAAATAAAAAACAATAAAAATTTTAGGACAAGGGGTGTGGTATTATTTGCACAATTCCATGAGGAATAACAAGAACAGCACAAAGATGACCAGGTCATTTCCTCCTTAAACAGACAGGGCACATTGTCATTTTTTTTTAGTACCTGAAGGTAATAATATGAGGGAAAATGGTAAAAAAAAAAAAAAAAAAAGTTATACAGTAAAAGTGACACTAAAATACGCTTGGTAATGGTGTCACTTTTCTGTCCTGGACACTTATCTAAAGATAATGTAAAGTTTAAAGGGGTGGTCTCACTACAAGGATTGCTGCTTTTTATGTTTAAGATCTTGCAAAACCAAGTCACTTTGCAATATGTGTCCATTACCAGTGTCCTACCTATTCCTAGATATCCCCTCTTGTATGGGCTGCATCAGCTCCTCAGGTCGCTAAAGCTACAGACCTGTTCAATCTCTCCTGATAGGCTGCCAGCACTGGTCGCTATAGCTACAGACCTGGCTTCTACTGCAGCCTAGTAGAAGCCAGTAAACACGCCCCTGAATTCAAATTGAAACCAAGAAAACAGGACTCAGGTAAGATGAATCAATGTAGTGAGACAACCCTTTTAAAGGGGTTGTGCCACGAAGTAATAACAAGATGACTGCAACAATGGTTGGGGAGTGGTGGGGGGGTTTTCATAGTGATTAGTTGATGTTGTTTAAACGAAAAATTGACATGGTACTGTAATTGTCTTCATTTGAAAATATTATGGAAGCATTTTTCTTCATGGATGTCAATAAAAATTGTTAAAAAAAATAAATAAATAAAAATTTTCACCATTCATCATTATTAAAAATTCTGCACCGTTTTTTTCTTAGCTGCTACTTTAGTGATCCATTGTTTACAGCTCGTCTCCAGGGGATACGACCAGGGCTGTGAGCTCCTCAGTCCTGGTCGCACATGCTCAGACATCACCTCTCCTCTCAGGCAGCTACTGAGTGTTCAAACCCCAGGTGCTGTCACTCTACTCACGTCCTCTGTGCTCCTTAGTAATTAGTCAAACAGTGCAAATAAATTTAAAAAAAGAAAAATGAGGTCTGTGCATTGATAAAGAGAAAAAAAAAAATCCACAGATTTGGTTCCTGCAGGGATTTGAACCGAGGACCCTTGTGTCTGGAGGTAAAAGCTTTACCTCTGAGCTACAATGTAGCTACTTACAGTTCTACGCATAAACAGACCTTTCTTTGACTAGAGAGGAAAGGCCTGGTGATGTCACCCTGCTGGGTCACATGATCTGCAATTCAAACAAATCACACACGCCCCTTCTGAGCACACAGAGCTGAAGAGCTGGATGCAGGAGGGATGAAATGAGATCGTGGCAAAACCCCTTTAAGGATCCTGAGTGCTGTATATAAAAGCAGTAGAGAAGGCAGGGACAGTAATGATCCGTTCCTGTCTTTTCAGTGGAGAGTCCGACTGCCACTGACAGCCAACTCTCTGCTCTCTCTGATGTTCTATGGAAGGAGGCGCTTTATCTGGATTAGTGTCTGGTTTCTTTAATCTCCGTGTTTCATTATGTTTGGAACGTTTTGGGGCTTTGCAACCAATCACCCGTTTTCCATAGAGTTATAATTTCATCATACAATGGTTGTCCTGTAACCAGTTACTCTTGTATGTTGTTGGAATGTTGTAGAGCAGGCGATTAGTCCTAATATCCAAAGTATGAATGAGACTGATATATCGTACGGATCCCATACACCAGACAGGAGGTATCATGTATTATATTATCTGTTTCTGTGTGTTTATGGGCTGCACATAGAATAAAAGTCTGAAGTTGACGGACTGCATTTTTTACAGATTTATTACCATACAAAACAGTGACCTAGGTCGTTAGGCACGCGGCAATGTCAAATATGTGTATCGTTACAAGGTTACTTACTCACATAGTTTGTAAGGTCGGAAAAAGACAGACATCCATCCAGTTCAGCCTATTGTGCTTTGGTGTTGATCCAGAGAAAGGAAAAAATCCACATGAGGTAGAAGCCAATTGTCCTCATTTTAGGGCAAAAAATTCCTGATCCAATCTGGCATCAGAAAAAATTTCCCTGGATCAACGACTCTTCCCCAAAGAATCCCGGGGTCACTTAACTTGTTATATTTTTACATCTAGAAATCTATCCAGCCCCTTCTCCAGAATCCTGGTCACTTAACTTGTTCTATTATTACATTAGAAATCTATCCAGCCCTTCTCCAGAATCCTGGTCACTAGAACTTGTTATATTATTATATCTAGAAATTTGTATCCAGACCTTTTCTCCAGAATCCTGGTCACTTAACTTGTTATATTATTACATCTAGAAATGTCTCCAGACCCTTTCTCCAGAATCCTGGGCACCATAACCTGTTAAATTATTACATCTAGAAAATGTATCCAGCCCTTCTCCAGAATCCCAGTCACCCAAAAACCTGTTATATTATTACATCTAGAAATGGTATCCAGACCCTTCTCCGGAATCCGGGTCACTATAACTTGTTTATTATTACATCTAGAAATGGATCCAGGACCCTTCTCAGAATGCCGGTCACTATAACTTGTTATATTATTACATCTAGAAATGTCTCCCAGCCCCTTTCTCCAGTATCCCTGTCACTATAACTTGTTATATTATTACATCTAGAAATGTATCCAGACCCTTCTCCAGAATCCCGGTCACTATAACTTGTTATATTATTACATCTAGAAATGTATCCAGACTCTTCCCCAGAATCCTGGTCACTATAACTTGTTTGTACTTTCTTTTTTGTGTGTTATAAGAATTTACAATAGGGGGGAAAGTGGTTTGTGTGATTTTTATTTACTTTATTTTTTTACTTTTTGAAAGAGTGGTGTTCTTAAATGTATTATTGTTGTTATTATCATTTGTTTTTTTTTTGTTTTCTTACATTTTCATATATTACATTTTTACTTCTGCCAGTATAGGATTAGACTAAGCAATTACTTGATGTCTGTTATAATACATTGCAGTGTATTATGCCAACTGTTTGTAAGCCTGTCAAAACCGCTGGGCAGGGCCTGGCAGTCCTGCTTTACAGACTGACCAGAGGCTGTTGTTAAACCTCCAATGGCACCCTGCAATGGCATAGCAGGATGCCAATAGAGAACATAAAGAGACGTCTCCTTCAATCAAATACCATAGATGCTGCATCACTGCCAGTGGGGACTGGGGTTGAATCAGGTTTCAAGATACAATGTCACAGACACCAATTATCAGGAACATTTTACTTGTAAGACATCTGCATTACTGCAGTGCATGCATTGATTGGCGGTCTATAGCACCTCTCTAGAGTACAGTGCGGTACTACATGTCCTGTACTTCTCTTACATGTATTAGTGAGGTGCATGCAGTGATTGGCGGTCTATAGCTCCTCTCTACCATTTACAGTGGGGGTACTACATGCCCTGTACTGCTCTTACATGTATTAGTGAGGTGCATGCAGTGATTGGCGGTCTATAGCTCTCTCTACAGTACAGTGCGGGTTACTACATGCCCTGTACTGCTCTTACATGTATTAGTGAGGTGCATGCAGTGATTGGCGGTCTATAGCTCCTCTCTACAGTACAGTGCGGAAACTACATGCCCTGTACTGCTCCTTTACATGTATTAGTGAGGTGCATGCAGTTATTGGCAAGTCTATAGCGCCTCCCTACAGTACAGTGCGGGTACTACTGTCCTGTATGCTCTTACATGTATTAGTGAGGTGCATGCAGTTATTGGCAGTCTATAGCCCCTCCCTACAGTACAGTGCCGGTATTACATGTCCTGTACTGCTCTTACATGTATTGGGTGAGGTTCCTGCAGTGATTGGCAGTCTATAGCGCCTCCCTACAGTACAGTGCAGTACTACATGTCCTGTACTGCTCTTACATGTATCGGTGAGGTACATGCAGTGATTGGCACTCTATAGCACCTCTCTACAGTACAGTGCAGTACTACATGTCCTGTATGCTCTTACATGTATTAGTGAGGTGCATGCAGTGGAAGGTCTATAGCGCCTCTCTACGTACAGTGTGGGTGGTACTACATGGTCCATATGCTCTTTACATGTATTAGTGAAGTGCATGCCTTGATTGGTGGTCTAAAAGCGCCTCTCTACAGTACAGTGCGGTGCTACATGTCCTGTACTGTTTCTTACATGTATTAGTGAGGTGCATGCAGTGATTGGTGGCTATAGCGCCTCTCTACCGAAACAGTGTGGTACTACATGTACTGTACTGCTCTTACATTTTATTGGGGTGAGGTTTTGCATCCCAGTGATCGGTGGTCTATAGCACCTCTCTTACAGTACAGGTGCGGTACTACATGCCCTCTACTGCTTTACATGTATTAGTAAGGTGCATGCGTGATTGGTGGTCTATAGCGCCTCTCTACAGTACAGTGCGGTAACTACATGCCCTGTACTGCTCTTACATGTATTAGTGGGGTGGCATGCAGTGATTGGTGGTTTATAGCACCTCTCTACAGTACAGTCCCGGTTTACTAACATGTCCTGTACTGCTATTACATGTATTAGTGAGGTGCATGCCCTTGATTGGGGGGTCTATAGCGCCTCTCTGGCAGTACAGTGCGGTATTACATGTCCTGTACTGCTCTTACATGTATTAGTGAGGTGCATGCCTTGATTGGTGGTCTATAGCGCCTCTCTGCAGTACAGTGCGGTACTACATGTCCTGTACTGCTCTTACATGTATTAGTGAGGTGCATGCCTTGATTGGAGGTCTATAGCGCTCTCTACAGTACAGTGCGGGGTACTACTTTGTCCTGTACTGCTCTTACATTTTATTAGCAAGGTGCATGCAGTGATTGGTGGTCTATAGCGCCTCTCTACAGTACAGTGCAGTACTACATGTCCTGTACTGCTCTTACATGTATTAGTGAGGTGCATGCAGTGATTGGCAGTCTATAGCGCCTCTCTACAGTACAGTGCAGTACTACATGTCCTGTACTGCTCTTACATGTATTAGTGAGGTGCATGCAGTGATTGGTGGTCTATAGCGCCTCTCTACAGTACAGTGCGGTACTACATGTCCTGTACTGCTCTTACATGTATTATTGAGGTGCATGCAGTGACCACAGAGGTCAGGGATTGGCTGCAACATCATGTGACCACAGAGGTCAGGGATTGGCTGCAGCATCATGTGAACAAGAACCATGTAAGGGTTCGAAACGCGTAGGCATGCTTCCACTGTTTGCAATATTTGTGCTGCTGTTTATGGCATCATACATATAATAAAGAAACCTGTTTTCAGTAACCTCGCTGGATCTTCTCTCACCTTGCATGCCCAATAAAGCTCGATTTATAAAAAAAAAAAGATAGAAAATGGAACCATGTTCCCTGTGTCAGGAGTTTTTATCGCACATTTGGTTATGCTTGATAAAGGCTCGTATGAGTCGAAACGTCGCAAGTTTTATGGAGGAATAAAGAGTTTTTTTACTTTTTCGCAATCCGTTGGATGATCTCTCCTCATGTTGTTATCATGTGCGGCGCTGCCTCCTTTGATGCATCCCTTGATGTTACCTGCCTTGGCAGCAGCCTCCTGACACTGATTGCTACAATCTAGTTTTCTGCCTTCTTAGTCACCCTGGTCTACCCCGTGCCTCGTTACCCAGTGTTTTTCCATTGACTGTGCCATAGTAGCTTGTCCTTCTCGGGTGCATAACCTTCCATCTATCCGTATTAAACCTTATTTGCCACTTTGAGTCAATGGCTTTTGCAAAGAAGTAACCTGTATAGAGCAACATTCGAGCTGGGAGGATAATCCTGACACCCCGTCACCGCAGATACATGTAATAGTGACATTAATAAGATCTACAAATCTTTCACCTCCGAATACATTAGTCAGATTTCTAATTCAGATGTGATGTATCAGCCGCTACTGTTAAATATCTCATCACCCACCCATGGGAGAAGCAATCTGGACAGATCGCTGATTCTAACATCCGACACTCCATACAATTCAATGCATTGATCAAATTATTAGGTTTTAAGATGTTTTTCCAAGACTTTTAAAAGCCTCCCTCTCACCTCCCACTGCACTAAAATAGAAAATCACGCCACACCTACCTCTCCCATCATCATCATCAATGTTCCAGTGCTGCCAGTGTTCCTCCTGTTCCCTGACCAATCCCTGCCCTCTGTGGTCACATGATGCTGCAGCCAATCACTGACCTATGTGGTCATATGATGCTGCAGCCAATCCCTGACCTCCGTGGTCACATGATGCTGCAGCCAATCACTGTCCTCAGTGGTCACATGATGCTGCAGCCAATCACTGCCCTCCGTGGTCACATGATGCTGCAGCCAATCACTGACCTCTGTGGTCACATGATGTACCTGTAGCCAATCACGGGCCTCCGTGGTCACATTTATTGCTGCAAGCCGATCACTGACCTCTGTGGTCACATGGATTTCTGCAGCCAATCACCTGAGCTCTGTGGTCACTGATTTTTCTGCAACCAATCATGGGGCTCTGTGGTCACATGATGCTGCAAACCAATCCCTGACCTCTGTGGTCACATGATGCTGCAGCCAATCCCTGACCTCTTGTAGTGACCCTGATGCTGCAGCTAAATCCCTTTACCTCTGTGGTCACATGATGCTGCAAACCAATCCTGACCTCCGTGGTCACATGATGCTGCAGCCAATCCCTGAACCTCCGTGGTCACATGATGCTGCAGCCAAACACTGGCTCCGTGGTCACATGGGTGCTGCAGCCAATCACTGGCCTCCGTGGTCACATGATGCTGCAGCCCAATCACTGACCTCTGTGGTCACATGATGCTGCAGCCATCACTGGCCTTGTGGTCACCCTGATGCTGCAGCCCAAACCTGACCTCTGTGGTCACATGAGGGCCGCAAACCAATCACTGACCTATGTGGTCACATGATGCTGCAGCCAATCACTGGCCTCTGTGGTCACATGATGCTGCAGCAGATTTCCCTTGGACCTTTTGTGGTCACTTGATGTGCAGCCAAAACCCTGAAACCCCTGTGGTCACATGATACTGTAGCCAATCACTGCCCTCTGTGGTCACATGATACTGCCACCAATCCTGACCTCTGTGGTCACATGATGCTGCAGCCAATCCTGACCTCTGTTGGTCACATGATGCTGCAGCCAATTGCTGACCCTTGTGGTCACATGATGCTGCAGCCAATCCCTGACCTCTGTGGTCACATGATGCTGCAGCCAATCCCTGACCTCTGTGGTCACATGATGCTGCAGCCAATCCCTGGCCTCTGTGGTCACATGATACTGCAGCCAATCCCTGACCTCTGTGGTCACATGATGCTGCAGCCAATCCCTGACCTCTGTGGTCACATGATGCTGCAGCCCAAGGAAGGTTTTATCCATATTGCTGTCTTTGTGTGTTTATTTGTGTTATTTATTGGTGTATATATTTAATAAACATACTAACGGGTTTCCAGGCAAATACAAAACTTGCAAAAATTTTAGAGATTCCCTGAATTTTTTCTTAGGTTTCCCTTTATAGTAAGACAATAGAGCATGTGGGAGCTCAATCATTGAAAGTCATGAAATATCATGGTCATTGCTTCCTATGATGGTATAAGGTGGGATATTATCTCAGGTCTGCGGCTCTTAGGTTACTCACTACTGGAATAGTCTCCAGCAAGGAGATCAAGGGACACCAATCTTATGGATACAGGTTATCCAGGGGTGTCCTTCCAAGGCCCCTCCTCCCAACTTACTCAGGAGCTTTCAAGCAAATACAAAACATGCAAAAATTTTAGAGATTCCCTCAATTTTTTCTTGGGTTTCCCTTTAAAGTGGGCATGTGGGAGCTCAATCATCGAGAGTCAGGCAATGTTATGGTTATTACTTCCTGTGATGGTATAAGGTGGACTTTTGTCTCAGGTCTCTGGCTCTTAGGTTACTAACTACTGTGATAGTCTCCAGCAAAGGAGATCTATGGACACCACCTTCTGGATCCAGGTTATCCAGGGGTGTCCTCCCCAGGCACCTGCTTCCATCTGACTCACGAGCTTTCAAGCATATACAAAACCTGCAAAAATTTTAGAGACTCCCTCAACCTTTTCTTAGGTGTCCCTTTAAAGTGGGCATCAATCATCGAGAGTCATGCAATGTTATGGTCATTACTTACTAAGATGGTATAAGGTGGACTTTTGTCTCATGTCTAGAGCTCTTAGGTTACTCACTACTGGGAAAGTCTCCAGCAAATGAGATCTTTGGACATCTCCTTCTGGATCCAGGTTATCCTTGGGTGTCCTTCCTAGGCACCTGCTCCCAACTTACTCAGGAGCTTTCAAGCAAATACAAAACTTGCAAAAATTTTGCAGTCCCTCAGTTTTTCTTAGTTTTCCCTTTAAAGCAAGACAATGCACACGTGAAAGCCCGGTTACTTTTCCTAGGTTTCTCTTTAAAGTAAGACAATAGAGCATGTGGGCGCCCAGTCATTGAGAGTCATGCAATATCATGGTTATTACATCCTATGATAGTATAAGGTGGAGTACTGTAGGAGGTCTGGTGCTCTTAGGTTACTCACCACTGCTGGTCTCTGAGTCAGATGTCCTGTTGGTCTTTGCAGGTGTCCAGTGCAGGTAGATGCATGGGCAGCATCTGGTCCATGCGGTAAGGAGTCTTGGACATGGTGCTGGGTGGACACAGAGAAGCTCCTGCCTGTGTGAGCAGCAGATTATAGTAAAGTGGTGTGGGGAGAGTGGCTGGTTACAACTTGCAGGCTGTCTGCATGCTTTCTGCTCGTCCCACCCCACGCAAGGAAGAGCATTCCGCTCCCTCCCAGATTAACTCATCATATGCTTTGCTCAAGCCTATAAATCTTCAGGGACACCTATATCCACTGAACCCACATACACAGTACATTCCAGATCCATACACCTACAGCCTCTACACTGAAGCTCAGTACATGCATATGACATAACATGGTGCCTATAGGAATTTTTGGACTCATACCCCATCTCTGTATGTCACTGGATGCCACATTATGGAGCACCGTTTCTAGGGGTATTACCTCAATAATGGGATGCTATAGGGAGGGAGGCAGTATATAGAGTACCCATACCTCCATTATATGGAACCCCTTTGGGGAACTCAAAAACAGCATGAATGATATAGCATGGAACGCAGGTTACTTCCCAAATTTAAAAGAGGACTGAACTTCCCCTGAGGGGGGGGGGTTCCAATGTCAGAAGAAAAGGAGGCTCCTTAAAGAAAACCTAGGACATCTCCTGAGTGGGGGGATCCAATGTGAAGCTAGAGGTCCTTAAAAAAGGCCCATGAATTCTGGGGTGGGGGGGACCCAATGTCAGAGCAGAGAGCTCCTTAAAGAGACCCATGCATCCCTAGTGGGGGATCCAATGTCAAAAAGCTAGAGAGCCCCTTAAAGAAAACCCTGAGAATCTCCTGAGGGGGGGACCCAATGTCAGAAGCTGGAGCCCCTTTTAAAGAGAACCTGGACATCTCCTGGGGGGGGGACCCAATGTCAGAAGCTAGAGAGCTCCTTAAAGAGAACCTGAGACATCTCCTGAGTGGGGGGATCCAATGTCAAAAGATAGAGAGCTCATTAAAGAGAACCTGAGCATCTCTGAGTGGGGGACCCAAATTGCGAAGAGGGGGGCTCTTAAAGAGGACCCATGACATCTCCTGAGTGGGGTGACCCAATGTCAGAAGCTAGAGAGCTCCTTAAAGAGGACTGGACATTTTTTGGGGGGGGACCCAATATTGCGCTACGGCTCTTTTAAAGGGACCTAGACATCTCTGATGGGGGGTTTCCAAATTTTAATGTAGAAGCCTTTTTAAAGAAGACCATGACATCTCCTGGTGGGGGGACCCAATTCAGAAGTAGAGAGCTCCTTAAAGAGAACCTGAGACATCTCCTGAGTGGGGGGATCCAATGTCAGAAGCTAGAGAGCTCCTTAAAGAGGACCTGAGACATCTCCTGAGTGGGGGGATCCAATGTCAGAAGCTAGAGAGCTCCTTAAAGAGGACCTGAGACATCTCCTGAGTGGGGGGATCAAATGTCAAAAGCTAGAGAGCCCCTTAAAAAAAACCTGAGAATTCCTGAGTGGGGGGACCCCAAGTCAAAAGCTGAGAGTCCTTTAAAGAGGACCCAGAATTCTGAGGGGGGGTGGGCCCAATGTCGAAGCTAGAGAGCCCAAAAGAGGATGAGACATCTTCTGAGTGGGGGGATCCAATATTAGACGCTACAGAGCTCCTTAAAGAGGACCTGAGACATCTCCTGAGTGGGGGGATCCAATGTTAGATGCTAGAGAGCTCCTTAAAGAGGACCTGTGACATCTTCTGAGTGGGGGGATCCAATGTTAGAAGCTAGAGAGCTCCTTTAAGAGGACCTGTGACATCTCCTGAGTGGGGGGACCCAAAGTTAGAAGCTAGAGAGCTCCTTAAATAGGACCTGAGACATCTCCTAAGTAGAGGGACCCAATGTCATAAGCTAGATCTCTCACTAAAGAGGTCCTGGGACATCTCCAGAGTGGGAGGTCCACATTTAAAAAGCTAGAGAGCTCCTTAAAGAGGACCCGAGACATTTCCTAAGTGGGGGACCCTTTTTAAAACTAGAGAACCCCCTTAAAAAGAGGACTTAGACATCTACCCAGGGGGATCTAAATGTAAAAAAAAGAGACAGTCCTTAAAGAGGACTGTGATTCTCCTGTTTGGGGGGGGGACCAATGTCAGAAATGAGACCTCTCCTAAAGAGGATCTGAGACATTTCCTGAGTAGAGGGACCCAATGTCAGAAGCTGGAGGGCTCCTAAAAGAGGACCTGAGACATTTCCTGAGTGGGGGGATCCGAAGATAGAAGCTAGAGAGCTCCAAAAGGGACCTGAAAATCTTCTGAGTAGGGGGACCAATGTCAGAAGTAGGGGAGCTCCTTTAAAGAGGCCTAAAAACTCTTCTAGAGGGGGGCCCAAATGTAAAAAAGTAGAGAGTCATGAGGAAAAGACCTGGGGGACATTCCCCTGGTGGGGGGCCCAATGTCAGAAACTTGACCACTCCTAGGGGGTGTTCTCACAGCATATTTTTGGGGCGTACTGTGGCGCATAATTGCATTGCAATGCGCCCGAAGTACGTCCCACAAACACAGTAAAATCATAGTACTCATTGAGTGCTATGAATTTACTGCATATCCCCCGGCACGTACTGAACTAACAAGTATCAAAATTGGACCTCCGATGATTTACAAAAGGTTGTCCTATCTGATAAGTGACATTTTCTGTTTCATAGAATGCATGGACATTGGTGCATCAGATGAGAAACATCAGAGAACAAACACTGCCACCATTGCTGGAAGACTACAAGCTGGTGATGGCAAAATTGTGGTCTGGAGATGTTTTTAGGCATGAATCCCTCCTTGCAGATCCTTTACACCCATTCTTGCTGATTGTCTCCACTGGGGCGGATGGGATCTTCCAGCAAGACAATGCGACATGTTCCACAGCTAGAAATGTCTGACATTGGTTAGAAGTGCAGGACCAAGACTTCCAAGTCTATCTTGCGCCCAATTCCCATACCTAATGAGCCTGTGGGGGGCCTTTGTGGTGGGGTTTGGGTCTATGGACCTCAGAGCTGTGGGTTTCATCAGCTTTTGGGGCCCCCGGTGGGGGGTTTGGTCTAGGCTCCCCCAGCAGTGTGGGTGCAGTAGATGTGGGGCCCCCCGAGGTGGTTTGGCTTATGGCCCCCTCCCGCAGCTGGGGTGCAGCAGCATGTGGGGCCCCTGGATGGGGGGTGTTTGGGTTATTTCTCCTCCGCAGCTGTGGGTGCAGAGCATGTGGGCCCCTGGGAAAGGGGGTGTTGGTCTATGGCTCCCTCCAGTAGCTGTGGGGGGCGTCAGCATGTGTGGCCCCCCGGATGGTGGTGTTGGCTCTATGGCCCCTCCCGGTGTGGGTGAGTTTGCATGTGGAGCCCCTGGATGGGGGTGTTGGTTTGGTCCTCCCGCAGCTGTGGGTGCAGTAGCATGTGGGGCCCCTGGTGGGGGTTTTTGGCTCTATGGCCCCCCCTGGGGTGCAGTCATCATGTGGGGCCCCTGGATGGGGGGTTGGCTTATGGCCCTCCAGCAGTGGGGTGCAGTTGCATGTGGGGCCCCCGGATGGTGGGTGTTGGCTCTATGGCCCCCCTTGGGGGGCAGTCATATGTGGGGCCCCCAGATGGTGGGGTTGGCCTATGGACCTCCAGCAGGTGGGAGCGTCAATGTGGGGTCCCTGGGTGGTGGTGTTTGGGTCTTGGCCCTCCAACAGCTTGTTGGGAGTAGCATGTGGGGCCCTGGATGGTGGTGTTGGTTATGGCTCCTCCCGCGCTGTGGGGGCAGTCGCATGTGGGGCCCTGGTGGTGGTGTTGGTCTTGGACCTCCAGCGCTGTGGGTGCAGTCCCGCATGTGGGGCCCCCGGATGGGGGTGTTTGCTCTATGGCTCCCCCAGCACTGTGGGTGCAGTCAGCGTGGGGCCCTGGATGGGGGTGTTGGCTCGTGGCTCCTCCCGTGGGGGCGACGAGTGGGGCCCCTGGATGGTGGTTGTTGGGGCTATGGCTCCTTGTGGGGTTTTCAGTCAGCATGTGGGGCCCCTGGTGGTGGTGTTGGTCTATGGACCCTCCAGCAGCTGTGGGTGCAGTCGCTGTGGGGCCCCGGGTGGTGGTGTTGGCTTATGGACCCTCCAGAGTTGGGGGCAGTCAGCCCGTGGGGCTCCGGATTGGTGTTGGCTCTTGGACCTCCAGCAGCTGTGGGGGGCAGTCGATGTTGGGCCCCCGGATGGTGGTGTTGGCTCTATGGCCCCCCCAGCAGTGGGGTTTCAGTAAGCTTTTGGGGCCTGGATGGTGGGTTGGCTCTATGGACCCCCGAGCTTGGGTGTAGTCAGCATGGGTGCCCCTGGTTTGGGGGGTTGGCTCTTGGCCCCTCCAGCGTGTGGGGGCATTTTAGAATTGGGGCTCCTAGTGGTGGTGTTGGCTTATGGCCCCCCCCAGCACTGTGGGTGTAGTCGCATGTGGGGCCCCGGATGGTGGGGTTGGGTCTTGGGTCCCCCAGCAGTGTGGGTGCAGTCAGCTGTGGGGCCCCTGGATGGGGTGTTGGCCTATGGCCCCCCCAGCCGCTGTGGGTGCAGTCTGCATGTGGGATCCTGGATGGGGGTGTTGGCTTATGGCTCCCCCAGTAGCTGTGGTGCAGTCGCATGTGGGGCCCCTGGATGGTGGGGGTTGGTTATGGCTCCTCAGAGCTGTAGGTGCAGGTAGCATGTGGGGCCCCCGGATGGTGGTGTTGGCTTATGGACCCTCCGGGAGTGTGGGTGCAGTAGCATGTGGGGCCCCGGATTGGGTGTTGGCCCATGGGGCCCCCAGCAGTGTGGGTGCAGTCGCATGTGGGGCCCCTGGTGGGGTGTTGGCTCTAGGGGCCCTCCAGCAGCTGTGGGTGCAGTCAGCATGTGGGGCCCCCTTTATAGTGGGTTGGCTTTGGCTCCTCCGCAGCTGTGGGTCCCCGTCACAGTGGGCCCCCGGGTGGGGTGTTTTTCTATGGACCCTCCGTGTGGGTGCAGTCAGCATGTGGGGCCCGGATGGGGTTTTGGGGTTGGCCTTGGACCCTCCAGCGGTGTGGGTGAGTCAGATGTGGGGCTTGGATGGTTTTGGGTTGGCTCTATGGGTCCTCCAGCACTGTGGGTGCATCGAAGTGGGGCCCTGGTGGTGGTGTTGGCTCTTGGACCCCCCCAGACTGTGGGGCGGGGAGCATGTGGGGCCCTGTGTGGTTTGGCTCTATGGCTCCTCCAGCAGCTGTGGGTGTAGTCAGCATGGTGGGGCCCTGGTGGTGGTGTTTCTCTATGGCCCTTTCCAGCAGCTGTGGGTGAGTCAGCTGTGGGGGCCCCTGGTTCGTGGTGTTGGCTCTATGGCTCCTCCAGCAGCTGTGGGGTGCAGTAAGCTCCAGATACTTGTGACAATCTACCAGGACCTAATGGAGTCACTCCGCGCCCGTCCAGCTGCTGTCCGGACTGCACATGGGGGTTACTCTGGCTATATGAGCTGCTGGTCATAATAATGAGGGGGGGGGGGGTGAGGGCGGGGGGGGGGGGGGGGGGGGGGGGGGGGGGGGGGGGGGGGGGGGGGGGGTGGGGGGGGGGTGGGGGGGGGGGAGGGGGGGGGGGGGGGGGGGGGGGGGGTGGGGGGGGGGGGGGGGGGGGGGGGGGGGGGGGGGGGGGGGGGGGGGGGGGGGGGGGTGGGGGGTGGGGGGGGGGGGGGGGGGGTGGGGGGGGGGACTCCACTGTGTAGAAGGGAATTCTCTAATTTCCTGTGTACCTGATTTCGCTCGACTGTACTCAATATTACTTGCACCCATTTCTAGAAGTTCTTAGCAATGGAGATGTGGGACAGATATGGGAACTTTCTGGGCTCTCTCTATTATTGGATAACATTATAATTTGTAATTTCCCAGTAAAAAATGATTTTAATTTATTACTTATCAGCCAACACTGGGTGCAAAGAACAACTTCAATTATTTTAGAAATTGCAGAAGTTGCTCTTAGGTGCACAGCAGTGTCAGCAATTTTTCTTGCAGCTGAATACAGGATTTCTCGCTGCTGCCACTGATGTGACCTGCACTCTGAGCTGCTGAAAGACACAGCCTGGGTGTATGACCCAGAAGTGAATCTCTCTGCATTCCTATGGGAAGTTCAAAGCTGGTCTCACAGGAATGTATAGAGGAAAAGACGTCAAAAGCACTGTGTCCCATCAGCCAGAGAGCAGGTCATGTGACCCAAGAGACTGTTATATCAGCCAGAGGTCCTGTATGCAGCTGCAGATAAGCAGCATTACAGGCACTACAGTGTACCCTGAAGCAGTTCCTAATGAACTAAATGGGGTCGTGGGAGGAGGGGGCTGAAATCGTCCTTTGAGGGGACGGCAGCGCATTCCCTCAGCAATTTCTAACATTACTGTCCGCTACATAATTCATCCCTACTACGGTTGTGGTGCCTGGGTTGTGCCTGAGGTTCCCCTGTTCTGGCAATAAGTAGGGGACCCCATCAAACATCTGCCATCAACCCAGCTGTGAACCCTTATACAGTATCCAGCAGCAGAGTTGGCACTGACCGGCCTCCTGGCGCAGTAACCCTCTCATGTCCAGCATGCGGCAGGCCTCCAGAGAGCACAGCCTCATGGCATCCTTCTTCTTTCCTGAATGCACCACCTCCGCCACCAACTGCTTCCCCGCAGAGTCATCCACCGGCAGCCTGGACACAGGAAGAAGGGCAAGGAGTCAGATCGGGAAGAGCAGCACCCGCCGACTGCACAATAAGGTCATCAACACCCGATGTACTGTGCACAGGGGGCCGAGAAAGGAGCCCCGACAATCCCAAAACACGGCGTCTGCACATAGGATATGAGATGATGGCATTTCCATAGAAGATAGTTTTCATGATCTTTGAGGCTCTGACACCTCCAAAAAAATGTTCTTCCTTTGCTTCCTAAACAAAAAAAAAAAACTGGAAACTTTCTAAAAAGCCTTCATTAAAGCCTAATCCCTTCCCACAGCTGCACAATTAGTCTATGTGAACCCCTTCCTGAGATAACTTCTTTTTTTTTTTTTTATCACGCTCGTTTTTCCCTCTTCGCCTTCCCTGAGCCGTAACTTTTTTTATTTCTCCATCTACATAGATATATGAGGGCTTTTACTTTGCGGGACAAGATGGACTTTCTAATTGTTTCATTCACGAACCATAAATATAACTGGTGAAACCGCAAAAAAATCAAAGAGGGGCAAAATGTGAAAAAACAACAACTTGCGCATTTTGCAGGAATTTGTTTTGTTTATTAAATAGGGTTATCTTATCTGTATTCTACAGATAGATACGAATCCGGCAATACCAAACATGTAGGATTTCCATTTTGGTACCATAAACAAAAAAAATCCTATTCTCTATTTTTGAAATTTGCGCAGCGTCGCCATTTTCTGCAGCCAATAACTGTTTTTGTACTAACAGCTATGGACTTGAGTGAGGCAGCATTTTCTGCGACTGAAGGGCACTTTTTATTGGTACCAGTTTGGAATACATGTGACTTCTTTGATAAAAATATATTCCAATTTAGAGGATATGAAATGACCCCACCAAAAAAACCCCGCAATTTTGGCGTTTGGAATTTTTTTCTTCTCCAGTGATCAGTACATGGGATAAATGAGGCTATATTTTAATAGATCGGACTTTTCCGGACGCGGCGTAAACCAGATATTGGAGAACTTTAGTATATTATTAATATAACTTGTAAACACGCGAAAAGGGGAGATTGGAACTGTTTATTTTAGTTTATTAATTATTTTTACTAAGCCCACTAGGGGAGCGATTATTTTATACCAGCCAAATGTATTGTATAGGCAAATGTATGTAGGGATGTTAAACCAATATGGAGGATTCCCCACTTCCTGCCTTGGGCCAGAAGTAGAGAAACTGAAAACATGGTGGTGATGGAAGCCTTCGCAAGGCTTCCAGCTGCCATGTTAAGCGATCGGAACCCCGCACCGTGAGGAATGGTGCGCGGCAACGTTTCTCAAAGATGGCCGCGGCGTCTAGGTGGTTAAAGATTTTGGGATGGCGGCGGCTCCATCACGTATTGTAACCACTGAGTTAGCTGCAATTAGCAAACTCCCGGCGGCTATGTAGCGGGACTGTGCTGTGATCCTACTACAAAGCCCCTTACCAGCATCAGGACGTACTCATACATCCAATGTCAGTAAGGGGTTAAAAACAGCCACTCGGCGTTAATAGTCAGGGCAGTCGTCATCTAGTTAAAAAAAAAAAAGTCTATTTTGCTGCAGTAAATTCTGCATAACTCCTTCACGTAGCCGGCTGCCCTGCTGCCCGTTACATAGCTTTTTATTTAAACAATTTTTATTAACTCTTCACATTTGAATCAAAAAAGGAACTTTACAAAGTAGCAGAAACAAATCCAGAAAAAAAAACCTTTGTTCCCTTACAGAATATTTGTCCAGAAACATCTAAACTTGCACCGACAAATTCAAGTTTAGATAGAATGTAACTCAAACGAGTAACCAGTGAGGCTTAATAACTTTCGTCTCCACTAGTGTTGATCAATTTAATCGAGAACAGTGAAAATGGTGTTAGAGTTGATTTTTCGGTCCGATTTTTTCTGGTAAACGCGGGTAAAAATCATGATATTAGCCAGAAAAAAAAAATCGATCAAGGTAGCTCGAAAAAATTCGAACTCGACTCTATTTTTGGGAAATCGATCATCTCTCGTCTCCACCAGTGCCAGAGGCCCCTAAATCTATACCAAATGTTCTATCTCCCATCAAGTGAGTAGGCGCCGCACTGGGTGGATCCAGCCATTTAGACCAAATTCCCAATAGCAATTATTTTTTTTTTTTCCCTGGTAGATCCCTTTTCCAGGGAGATTATCTAATTCACTTGACTTATAAATTCAAATCACTGTGGGAGGGTCGGTGTCTAACCATTTGTGAGCGCTTTACATGACATAAATAAAATGCGACCACCGAAACGTTCTCATTATATGCAAAGCCACGAGTGGGGAACGTCCGGTACTCGCAGCGGCGGCTGGAGAGCTGGTCGCGCTTGCGCGGTCTTTCCATTCTATGGGATTTCCGAGTACAGCTGAGTGGCGCATTCGGCTCTGCTCGGAACTCATATAGAACAGAAATTGAGAGTCGTGCGCAAGCGCAACCGAGATTCAGGAACCCGCACCTCTCCGACAATGATGACATATACTAACGATATACCATCACTGTCTATGGTGGCAAAACCCCTTTAAGGGTATTACCTCCATACATACAGAACACACAGATTTAATACACCTAGTAATTTTCCAGTAACTTTTTAGTTTTGGGCAGTTCCACATCATGTGTAGTCTACCTGCAGGATGTATGTTGCATCTAATGCATAATGGTGATTCCCAGGTGGGGGAGTGGGGGGGAGGGGGGGGGGGGGGGGGGGGGTGGGGGGGGGGGAGGAATAAAAGGGGGGGGGGAAACATAAATTCCCTAGTACGACACCCAGTGGCAGCAGATTATATCAGTGACGCAGTGGTGTTGTCACAGACACGAAATTTCAAGAAACATCGAAGATATCACTGTAGCATACCTCTCATTATCCCACAACATCCTGGCTTCTTGGCTGGCCCGATATCGCCTTCCCATCTAGTGGGATACAGTTCGGGAAACTTGCCTAGGTATTTGTGTTGCTACATAAATTTGACTGATTATGTTGTTCTCTTACTGAGCTCTATGTCCCTTCTCTGTTAGAAATGGCAGCATGGAGGGGGAAGATATTAACAGCAGATCAGAAGGTTGAAGGGGAGAGAGCATCCAAGAAGGGCAGCTAACACGGATTATACAAAGGGAGGAGAGAGCATCCAAGAAGGGCAGCTCACACAGACTATACATAGGGAGAAGAGAGCATCCAAGAAGGGCAGCTCACACAGACTATACATAGGGAGGAGAGAGCATCCAAGAAGGGCAGCTCACACGGACTATACATAGGGAGAAGAGAGCATCCAAGAAGGGCAGCTCACACAGACTATACATAGGGAGAAGAGAGCATCCAAGAAGGGCAGCTCACACAGACTATACATAGGGAGGAGAGAGCATCCAAGAAGGCCACCACACTGACTATACGAAGGGAGGAGAGAGCATCCAAGAAGGGCAGCTCACACAGACTATACGTAGGGAGGGAGAAGACAGCATCCAAGAAGGGCAGCTCACACGGGACTATACAAATGTAGGAGGAGAGTCAAGCCACGAAGGGCGCTCACACGATTATACATAGGAGAAGAAAGCCTCCAATAAGGGGCAGCCTCACACAGTACTATACAAAGGGAGAGAGAGACATCCCATGAGAGGGCAGCTCTCCTCACCAGACTATACATAGGGAGAAGAAAGCATCCAAGAAGGGCAGCTCACACAGACTATACAGAGGGAGGAGAGAGCATCCAAGAAGGGCAGCTCACACAGACTATACATAGGGAGAAGAGAGCATCCAAGAAGGGCAGCTCACACGGCAACTAGGAGGAAGAGCACCCAAAAAGGGGCACTCACAAAACAAAACATAGGGAGGAGAGAGACCCAAGAAGGGCACAAACACATATACAAGGGAGGAGAGAGCCCCCAAAAGGGCAGCTCAAAAAGATAACAAGGGAGAAAAAGGGCATCCAAGAAGGGCAGCTCACACGATTTTAAAGGGAGAGAGAGCACCAAAAGGGCAGTCAAAGGATTAACATAGGAGAAGAAGCATCCAAGAAGGGGCAGACAAAAGACTTACATAGGAGAAAGAGCATCCAAGAAGGGCAGCCACATGGATAATAAAAGGGAGGAGAGAGATCCAAGAAGGGGCGCTAAAACCAGACATACAGGGGGAGGAGAGAGCATCCAAGAAGGGCAGCTCACACAGACTAACTAGGGAGGAAGAGTCATCCAAAAAAGGCAGCTCCCACAAAATTTCAGGGGGAAAGCACCAAAAGGGAGCTCACCCGGACAAAACATAGGGGGGAAAAGAGCCCAATCCCCAAGAAGGGAGCTACAAACTAACAAGGGAAAAACACCAAGAAGGGCACTCCACAGACAAAAACAAGGGAGGGGGGAAGCATCCAGAAGGGCAGCTCAAAAAGACAAATACATAAGGGAAAGCACAAGGGAAATCGGGGAGAATTTAGAGAGACAAATTGCATGGGGAAAGGGAGTCACAAACTGGAAAATCAGTACAAACACGTGTTCCATTCAGCAGTAAAAAACAAAATCCAAAATAGCCAGCTTGTCAAACTGGGAGATAGAGGCAGACAGGATAGAAAGTGTTGTAAAAATATCCAAAATTTTCGTATTTAAAAAATAAATAAATCGCGAAACGATCACATACAGCATAGTAAAAAAACAAGAGACTCGGACTTAACCCAAAACGTGCTGTACGAGACCCCCCAAAACTTTTTCGGCTTTTCAGCAGAAAAGGTACATTTGGTATTATTGCATGAAGCCGGAACACAGAAGTTTAGGGTCGGTCTACGCAAGTATTTCAAGTCCGAAACCAAGCGGATTCCGATTTGAAATTCTCGTACAAAAAACCCATTGTAAACCATCCCCATAGACCTCAACTGAAAATTTTTCCCCTGGTTGGGGGGGGGGGGGGGGGGAAAAAGGGGGGCCTGGGGTCGGATTTAAAACCTTCAATCTTCCGCAGTATCCCAGGTCAAACAACGTGTCCAAAACATTTCTATGTCGGATCCACGCCCAAGATCCCCAAAAAGGTGAATGGGACTAGTTTTCTAACTTTGGCATACGGCAGAAAAAATGATCTAAAGCCACACAAAAAAAAGTCACCCCCTGCAAATTTTCGCCGTAGAATCTGTCAAGTATTTTCTACTTGCAGTGTGGCCGAACTCGGATATAAAACTACAATACTAAACCTTAATAAACAACCATTTTGTGACCAATCTTAAAAATCCCAGAAAACTAACTGAACCGTAATGATTTCTAGAAAATCTCTATAGAGCTCAATGCTGTTCCCCTCTAGCTGTCCAGATGATGGAGCTGCATGGACCACACTGGGGCAGTCACCCTTATTATGTGAATCAGGGCCCAATAGGGTTTGCCCCCGTGCTGACCTACTTTGGGAGATATTCTCTTCTCGGGCCCTACTTACTTTATCTGCAAGCCCCCATCCGATCCCCGTCTTCAACCAAATCCACCCCTCGCCTCCCAAGTTTCAAGATCATCCCAACAGTCAACAAATCCACTGTGTTTTTCCCCAAAATTTTCCCCCTTTAATATGTAAAAAAAAGCTAAATGAAGACTATTACCAATACATTGCTTTTTTAAATTTTTTGCTTTGGCCAGGAAAAAGGGAGATTTTATCTCTTATGTATACACAATTCTTTTGGGATACCAAAAACCCATCCTTGCTCTCTCTCTATCCGTTTTGCCTAAGCTTCAGTCCAACCCTGGCGAGTCACTCCTTGCTGATTCTTACCTCCAGCACAAGAGCTTGTATATTTAAAGGGAATGTGTCACCAGAAAATGACCTATTGCTAAACTCATGTTTTCTTTTATTAAACACATTTAAGAATTTGCGGTTGTGTTTTGTTTTTGATTTTTTAATAAATCGGTATAATTATTTTTCAAAAAAAATCCTGCAGTTCACAACTGAAGGCAGCCCCGGGGTGTATGAAAGGGGCCGCTGTTGCATTTTCTGGCATAAAAGAAACCCAACTTATTGTGGATAAAGTTAAACTAACAGTTTTTAAACCCGCGCCAGATAATCAACTCGTGATAAATGTGCCGTTGTAAATCTAGTCTAAAATTTACCGCTAAGGGTATGTCCCCACTGCAGGTTTTTTAGCCCGGGGGTTTGCGGTTTTTTCAGACCCCCTGAAAAACCGTCCAAAATGAGCACAATTGTGCTCTTGGGAAAACCCCTACATGGGGACTGCTGAGGGTTTTCCTAATCCCCACTGCCCGGGTTTTCCGTCCGGCGGTTTTGCCGCCCGCGGTCCAGCCGCAAAACATTGTAGAAGCACAATCTTCCGTCCAGATTTTGGACGGAATCTGTGCTTCTCAATAGAAGGGGGAGGGCTTTTTTTCCCACTCATCGCGGAGAAAAGCCCCCCCCCCCACCCCACCGCAGCCGTGGGGACGGGCGCAAAACAGGACAAATACCGGCCGGCAAACCGACCGGTATTTGTCCTGTGTCATGGGAACGCACCCTTAGAGTTAGACACTACTGATAAATGTGCCCCATGGTGTAATGTATACAGGAATATGCTAACACATTACTAAGTGTAAAAAAAATAAAAAAAAAAAAAAATTGTATAATAGTTATCCCTTAATGTGATTGGAGGAGGAAAAAAGTAAAAAATATGTATTTAGTTATTGTGCATATATTACACAAAAACCCTTTACCTATTAGGGGCCGTTTATACGGCAGTGGACAAATACCGGCCGGTTTGCCGGACGGTATTTGTCCGGTTTTGCGGCCGTCCTCACGGCCGCGGGGGGGACGGCTTTTCTCTGCGATGAGCGGAGAACAGCCCTCCCCCCTCCCATTGAGATGCACATGTTCCGTCCGGAAACCGGACGGAAGAGTGTGCATGTTCAATGTTTTGTCGCCGGCAACACATCCGCGGGGCGGAAAACCCGTGCAGTGGGGACTGCTGCACGGGTTTTCCATAGAGCACAATTGTGCTCATTTTCGGCCGGCTTTTCAGGCGGTCTGAAAACCGCAAACCGACTGAAAAACCGGCCGAAAACCCGTGCCGTGAGGACATGCCCTTAGTTATAACCTGTAGAATAACCTAACTGGTTATTTAGTGCGAAATGTGAACGGTGTAAAAAAAAAAAAAAAAAATGTAGCAAAACATTTTAGGTTCACACTGCAAAAAAAAAAAAAAAAAAAGTAAAAAAAAATAACGCAGCAATTAATATGTAAACTTAAATTGTGCCCCCCAAAAATTACAACTTCTCCCGCATAAAACAAGTCCTCATACAACTGCATCATAGAAACAATAACAAAAGTTCCGACTGTTGAGACGCAGGGAGGCAAAAACTAAAAAAAATGTAGCTGCGTCATTAAGGCTTTCAGGCACCAAGTGCTGAATGGGTCAAATCTGAAGTTTCAATTTCAAAAGTGAAATTTTCTGCATTGACTTGAATTGGGGAAAAATTTGCACAATCTAGAAAAGGGAAAACTTTCTGCAGTAAATCTGCCGTGTGTGCGTTCAGCCCAAGTCGACCAAGCGCTATCATAACACAAACTGGATTCACCTTCTCTGTCAAAGAACCCCTGCAGCGCCTTCTTGGGATTCCCAGAGTACAAAGCTTCCCGCTCGGCCTGATATTCCAGAGCAATGGGGTTCACGTCGTTCTCCTCCTCCTCCAACGCGTCCTCACCTGCAAAACAAAGGCGAAAGTTAACAAAAACCCCCACAGAACTACTTTGTGACTTCTCCCCAGGTTCGGTTCTCTGCTCGCTGTCAGTGAATGGGAACATTTTCGTTTATAATAGTTTTCTCACCATGCTGTGTAACAGAGCCACAAGCAATTTTACACTTCCTCCTGGTCAGGCTGTGGGTGGTTCTATAGCAATGATTAGCAGCTTTAGCTAGCCTTGTAATTAGCGGAGACATTACAAAGACGTAAGTGCAAGAGATTTAAATCTTCAGTAAACAAAGCTACAAGTGAGCAGCAAAAACAATTGCTTATTTGTAAACAAAAGCTAATCTTGTTACAGATAAAAAGTCTACCCTCACAGTGAGCTCTGAACCTGGTGACGTCACTCTCTGCTCTCTGTCTAATCGGGAAGGGAAATCTGGTCATAACCAGTTACCTGGGTGCACTCAAAGCAGATAAAATCTCATCTCCTGACCAAGGTAAAATCAAAACACTAATGCATTTAGAAAAAGTCTTCAATTACTGTTCCCTACATGATGAAAGCTAGTCATAGTGAAAAAAAACCCTTTACATCCAGAGGCTTAAAAAACCTGTTCTGATCGAATACCTTTCGCAGAGGAGGATCTGTGACAATAGTATCAGGTCTAAACAATTCTCTATGAGCTCAACACATCAGGCACATTTACATTAAGACACATGCGTCTGAATGCCGCAACGCTTTTTTTCATGCTACTATTTTTAAGTTTTTTGTTTCCTGTGATATGAAAGGCTTTATTTTTGTGACTTTAAATGTTTTAGATTTTTTTTTTTTAAATAAAAGCAGTGAAAATGCTAGAAAAAAAAAAAGCGTTGCTAAAATAAGTTCTGTAATTGTGTCACTGGTCCGTCATTGACATTTCAACTATATATATATATTATAATTTTATATATATATATTATATATATAATATATTTTATATATATAATGCCCAAAGTTTAGGTCTAAAATTTGCAACTTTGGATTTCAGGGTTTTTTTACGTTATTTTTATTAGCATTTTTCAAAATATTAAGCACAAACAAACAATACCCCCAACGTGGGGGAAGGACAAAGACAAATAAGGGGGAAGGGGAATGTAAGGGCAAGAGCGGATGTAAGGAAGGTTATATATTTTATATATATATATATAAAATTTTATATATATATATTTATAAAAAATATATTAATATATATATATAAACCATCTGTAAATATACGAATGTAAACAGAGGAAAGGTGGAACTACAATTATCTAGCATAAAAAAAACATGTCATGTCAAGCAGATTACAGGACAAAATAACAGAGTTCAAGCATGTTCAAAACACAACAAAGGAGCAATGCCAGAACAAAATAGAAGTTCTCTTTCATAAAGTCCAATCTAATAAAAAATGGCATATAAGACATCATAGAGGAGAAAAAGTAAGAGAAATAAAAGGAAAAAGGAAGAAAAAAAAAAAAAAAAAAAAAGAAAAAAAAAGGGGGGTGGGGAGGGGGAAGGTAATATCCAGGGGTGCGCAGGTCCCCCCACAGAAAAAGGGGAAAAGATTAATTACCACAATTCGATGCCCAGTCTCCACTCGGGCAGGTGGCAAAGTACCAAGATCGGGGGTTGACCTCCAGCAACACACTCCAAATACCAAGTGGTATATTGAAAACAGGAGCGTATGCGGGTTTTTACATGATCCGGAAGAAGATTAATTATGGGCTGCCAGGTTAGGAATTTTTTTTTTATTTTACACAGTGCATCTCATGAGGTCATAAAAAACCTCTGAAGCGCATCTCCATTTTTTTTTTTTTTTTTTGACGATTTACCCAGTAAAGGTTAACTTCCACAACAAAGTACTCATTCACAAATGGCAAGCAAAGACCTGGAAAAGGATGAGGATTTTAAAAAGGTACGTGATGGTATATTGCTAGGCAATGCCAAAGTGTGATGGATGCAGGATTCACCTCTGGCCTCGCACCTATCTCAAAAGTGTCCACTCAAAATAGAGAACTGGTCAAACTTGCACACAACTCTCCATTTTATTCTATGGGAGTTATAAGAACATCCAAACATTCCACTCTCCTGTACAGGGAACACCCATAGAACAGAATGGAGGACACAGCGCTCCCCTGTATTGGGAACTCCCATAGAACAGAATGAAGGACACAGTGCTCCCCTGTATTGGAAACTCCCATAGAACAGAATGAAGAACACAGCGCTCCCCTGTACAGGGAACACCCATAGAACAGAATGGAGGACACAGTGCTCCCCTGTATTGGGAACTCCCATAGAACAGAATGGAGAACACAGCGCTCCCCTGTATTGGGAACTCCCATAGAACCGAATGGAGGACACAGCTCTCCCTGTATTGGGAACTCCCATAGAACAGAATGGAGAAACCCAGCGCTCCCCCCGTACCGGGAACTCCCATAGAACAGAATGGAGAACACAAACGCTCCCCTGTACGGGAAATCCCATAGAACAGAATGGGGAACACAGGCGCTCCCCTGTGCCGGGAACTCCCATAGAACAGAATAGAGAACACAGTGCTCCCCTGTACCGGAACTCCCATAGAACAGAATGGAGGACACAGCGCTCCCCTGTACCGGGAACTCCCATAGAACAGAATGGAGAACACAGCGCTCCCCTGTACAGGGAACACCCATAGAACAGAATGGAGGACACAGCGCTCCCCTGAACAGGGACTCCCATAGAACAGAATGGAGGACACAGCGCTCCCCTGTACCGGGAACTCCCATAGAACAGATGGAGAACACAGCGCTCCCCTGTACCGGGAACTCCCATAGAACAGAATGGAGAACACAGCGCTCCCCTGTACCGGGAACTCCCATAGAACAGAATGGAGAACACAGCGCTCCCCTGTACCGGGAACTCCCATAGAACAGAATGGAGAACACAGCGCTCCCCTGTACCGGGAACTCCCATAGAGGAGAATGGAGAACACAGCGCTCCCCTGAGCTAGGAACTCCTATAGAACAGAATAAAGAACAAAGCGCTCCCCGGTACTGGTAACTCTCAGAGGAGAATGGAGAGAACAAAGCGCTCCCCGGTACTGGGAACTCACATAGAACCAGGGCTGTGGAGTCGGAGTCGTCATAAAATGGACCGACTCCGACTCCCAAAATATATAATAAGTTGGTCCAGTTAGTTCGATGCAAAGAGCAAGAGGAATTGGGTCCGGCCGGTGCTACTGCTCACATATCTTCATCACATGAGGAGTGTAAGTGATGACATGGAGCAGGCAAAGCGCTGCCCCAGGGGAAAAGATTCTGCTCCCAGGGCAAAAAGATTTCAGCAAAATTTTTTTACCTGTTTTCAAAGAAGTAGAAGATCAACTATTCATCAAAACTGACTGTGGCTGAGGCGATTCCTTTATACCCTGACATTGATGGAGATGTTGCCCCTGTGGTCACCGCTTTGCCCCCAAGTTAGTGTAGAGAGGCCGTTCTCTAGCCTGGACATAATGAGATCAGATGTGAGGTCATGTATGCAGGATCTGATGGAGGTAATACTATTTCTCAGAACAAAATTCAGAGACTCCACAAATGTTCCTGCAGTGTTTTGCATATTTACAATTTTTTTGTGTTCTAAAGTCGTATCCAATAAATATATTTTACACTGACAAGCAAAATGGTAACAATGTTTTGAACTTGTGACTTTCAGGTTCCATATCTCTCCATCCACTACAGCTTTGTGCATGAGGCTGCTGTAATTTTATATAGAGTCATCTGACCCATATCATACATAAATTTGACTTGCAAGTATTTAGCATCTGCTTAGTTACAGTTTTGCTCCTAAAAATCAAAATGTTAATTTTTATTCTTTTGTTAGTATTTGGGAAATCCACCTTTGGTTTTCAGCTCTGCCTGAATCCTTCTGGGCTCTGAATTAGATGTAAGCACATCTTGATCAAAATCTCATCCCAAGTCTCTTCTACACATTCCCAATGTTGGTGCAGACTGGACTTGGATACAAATACAGCTTTTTTCATCAACTCTACCCACAAGTGTTCAAAAGATCAAAACATTGTTACCCTTTTGCTTGTCAGTGTCTGTTCTACCTAAATAGCTTGATTATTGTATCATAAGGTGATAAACAGCCTGATGTGACCATTATACTACAGTAAAGTTATCACTTAAACATGCGCTATGTACGAGTGAGTCAGGAGTCGGTAGTCGAGGTTTGGGAAATTGAGTGGAGTCGGGGCTTCGGCTTGCCGACTCCACAGCCCTGCATAGAACAGGGTGGAGATTCGTGTGCAGGCGTGACCGATTCCCTATTCTGAACCGACACTTTAAAGGGCCCGTTCCTGAGAAAGGTGGAGGTCCCAGAAGTGGAACACTGCACCGATTAGGCTTTGATGGCTTCTCCTATCGACATACCATCAATGTGTGGGATAGGAGCACCCCTTTGAGCAGGTTGCTCGGCCCGTTATACATTAAAAAAACAAAAAATGGTCTGTCCCAATTGGAGTCAGTGAGGCAAGGACAGTAAGTTTATGGACTTATTCTAAGTACATATCATTAAGAGAGCTTTCACTCTGATCTGTAACACATTATCTAATCAATTTTATTCTCTGTCACCGCCGGAGCCAATTTTGGTCTTCCTAACAGAGCCCTGTGTCACTTTATGTGAAAATAACTTTTTGACACTTACCTATCCATGTGATTCAGAGATTGTTTTCTCGTGGCACATTGTGCTTTAAGATAGTAAGACATTTTGAAAAAATGTGCGGACATCCAGCAACTCCAAGATCCAACCAAATTCTTGTATATAATATATAAAATTTTATATTATAAAACAAGAATTTTGGATTGATCTTTGGGGTTGCTGGGTGTCCGCAAAATTTTTTCATGCTCATTACTATAGGAGGAATGCGAGCTTCACCATCCTCTTACCCGTGCAACCTGAGCCAGATCCACACAGGTGAGCTGAACAAATTACAAGTTTGTTTTTATATGGAGTAAGAAATTTTGGTCCAAAAAGTCCTAATTTATTTGTGAAAAATATGAAAATATCATGAAAATTTGCAAAAATTTCTGCGTGTAAAACATTTATTCCATTCAATATAGCTTATAACTAGCATCTACCATACATCTACTGTAGGTGGCATCATTTTTAAATGCCTTTTTTATTTCTTTAAAGACATTATGGGGCTTAGAAATGTAATAGTCATTTTTCACATTTTCAAGAAAATTTACAAAACAGATTTTTTTTAGGGACCAGTGCAGTTCTGATGTTGGTTTTAGGGGTCTGTATGTTAGATACCCCCCCCATAATGACCCCATATAAGAAAGTATTTAAAAAAGCATCTAGGAAGTTTGTTACCCCTTTAGATATTTCACAGAAATTAAAGCAAAGTGGAGGTGAAATTTCAAAATTTCCCTTTTTTGTGTGTGCAGATTTTCAATTTTTATTCATTATTCAATGGAAACCGGGAGATGTGACCAGTAAATGCAACTCAAAATCGATTCCCCAGATTCTGCTGTGTTCAGAGCTATCCCATATGTGGGCCCTAGTGCATTATTGGCTCAACCACAACCCCAAATAGGAGAAGCACCTACCGGACTCTGGGGTCTCATTTTTATTACCATTTTATTTAGCGGCCATTTCAGGTTTGTGGACGCCCTAAGGGGCTAAAACTTAATAAACTCCCCTAAAAAGACCCCATATTGCAAACTACACCCCTTAAGGAATTTATTCAGGGGTGCAGTGAGTATAAAGACCTCACAGGTGTTTCTCAAATTTTTTTAGTGTTCGGCTCGGAAAATAAAAAATTTTCCAATAATCTGCAATCTTAGCTGAAAATGTTTAATTTTTACATGGAATGCTGGAAAAAAAGCCCTCAAATTGTGTTACGCAATTTCTTCCAAGTTCGGCAATATCCTACATGTGGGTGTAAACTGCTGTTTGGGCGCATGTCAGGGGGTATAAGGGAGGGAGCGCTATTTGGCTTTTGGAACGCAGATTTTGGTGGGTGTCATGTCGCATCTGCAAAGCCCCCAAAGTGCCAGAACAGGTGAAACCTTCCAGAAGTCGCCCCATTTTGGAATCAACACCCCTCACGGATCTCATCTAGGGGTGTATTGTGCATTTTGGGCGCACAGGTGTTCCGTAGTTTTTCTTTTAGCATTGGGCCATGAAAATGGGGAGGGGGGGGGGAAAGCATTTTCCCCCCTTGTTTTTTGGGCTTCAAATTTTCCAGTATTCGCCGTACGGGAAAAGTGACGGGATAACTTTACTATGGAGGTCGGTACGATTGCAATGATATAAATTTTATAGTTTTTTGTTTCATTACCTTTACACAATATAAATGTGTTTATAAAAAATTGCATTTTTATGTTGTCCTATTCTGATAGCCATAACTTTTTTATTTTTCTGTGTACGGAGATGAGTAAGGGCTTGTTTTTTGCGGGATTAGTCGTTTTTATTAGTATCATTTTTGGGGGGGAAAGGGTCTATCGTTTTCCTTTTTTAAACTTTTGGGAAATTGCAATCCAGTGTGTTTTTTTCTGCCATACATTTAGGGTTTTTTATTTTGGGGCAAACGTTACGGTTATTATTTTTTTTTTTAATTTATGTGAACACCTTTTTTTTTTTTTTTATTAAAACTTTTTTTTTAAAAAGGATCGAAAACAAATTTATATCGCTGTCGGGAGAAAAACATACTTTATTTTCCCGTAACGTATTTTAATTTTTTTGACGTGTAGGTTTTTGATGGATAATTGTTAAGAGAAAAAAATAAATTATTTCTTTATAAAGAAACTAAGACAGGACTTTTTAATGGGGTTCCCAAGGGGGAATTTAAAAGGGCATTTGGGGGGGTCGACCAGGGTCCAAATGGGAGTTTTCTCTGGGGAGCCATTAAAGGTAAAGCAGACCCCCTGTTAAAATTTTTTTTGTTTTAATTTGGTTTTCATTTTAACTAATTTCAAAACAGAATAATGAGGGGAATTCCCGGCCTCAGGGAACCTGCAAAGGATAATTTTTTCTCTAAAAAGGGCCTCCTTGTCAGGGGAATCACAATCCCAAAAGTTTGTGGCAAAAGGGAATCCAACCCCCAATGGAAAACCTACATTTAGTGGGAAATCGCCCGAACCCAAACTGAGTCATTCCTTGAACGTTTATAGAGGGAGGTATGGACCAAAGGGGTTAAATCCCTTTCTTGGAAGCAAGATGGAAAGGACCTAAGGACTTTTTGAAGGGGAGTTAAAAGAAATTGGAATATTTAATTGTAAATTCCCCCTAATTAGGGTTAATTAATTTTACAACCCAAAATTCAAAAAGAACCACAAATTTGGGTTTATTTTTTTAAAACTTTAACCCAAAAAAGGGAGACCAGGGAAAGTTCCATAGGGAGGAAATACCTCTTAAATAATTGTCTTCTGATAGTCATAACTTTTTTATTTTTCTGTATACAAAGATGTGCAAGTGCTTTTTTTGTGGGATGAACTGATGTTTTAATTGGCATCACTTTGGTGTTTATATGAGTTTTTGATGACTTTTTATTCCATTTTATGTGCTGTGGGATGAACAAAAATTCTATGACTTTTTTAATGGCGTTCACCGAGCGGGTTAATTATCATGACATATTTATAGGGTGGGTCGTTACGCAAGCGGCGATACCAAATATGGGTACTCTATTGATCGTTTTGGGGGCGATTGGCGTTTGTAAAGGGGAAAAGGGCGGTGTACGTGTTTTTATTTTATTTTTTTCGTGTTTGTGTTTTACTTTTTTTTTTTACACCTTTTTCACTTTTCCCCAGAGGGGAATTGTATGAGCGATCTCCAAATGGCTCATACAAGAGGAGACCTGCACACAGCATTATTATTATTATTATTATTTTACTGCTGTATACTGGTCTCCATGGCAACTGTCAATCACCATGCCCACAAAGCATTGCGGGCATGGTGACGTCACCGGACAACTGAAAGCATCCGGGATGGCAGGTGAGTGGACCAGTAACGGCGCCGATCGCAGGCAGGCAGGAGCTCACTCCTCCTGCCTGCAAGTTCAATATCGTGACCATGATCGGTCGCGATAATGAAGGGTTAATCACCCGCAGCCGCTTGTGAGCTCGCAAGATCGCCATGACGTACCCATACGTCAATTTGCGGGAAGCCCTACCAGACCTTGAAGTATGAGTACGTCAAATGTCGATAAGGGGTTAAAACTAGGTGAATTTATTACATCATAAATTTCTCACATATGACCAGTTATTTGTTCATTATTTTTGAAGAAAATTTTAATCAAAAAAGGGTTTTCACGCTACAAAGTTTCGATTTCAACATGCAGGGAACAGTAAATAACTTCTTACAAATACATTGCTTTGTCTATTTTGCTGTGTTGAGATGAGAGATTTTATCTGCTTTGAGTGCACACAAGTTTCTCTGGTTATCGTCTTGCTCTCCCCTCCTCTCTTTGCTCTTTGTCTTATCTGAGAGCAGGGAGTGACGTCACCACAGGTCGGTGCACTGGGCGCTAGCAGCTTGAGAACAGAGTCTGTTACCTCTAACAAACAAAGGAGATTACTTATTTACTTTGAGCTCTAAACTCTCTGCTCTATAGATAACATCTCCTGCTCTCATGTCAGTGCAATCAGAAGAGCTGGGAATATAGAGATGATCTGCTAATCACTACTATAGAACCACCTACAGCCTGGTCAGGGAGAGACAGGAAGCATGAACCTAAAGCTGCTCGTGGCTCTATGAAACAGCGTGGTGGGACAACCCCTTTTAATGCCAAAGTAAGCCAACTAATAGGAGGTATAAAGTCAGACAAGACAGTCCTAACCTGGGCCAGATTTATCACCACTATGGTGCATGGTCTACGAGTTACACATGACTGATAAATCCGCCACAGTACTTTTTTTTGGCACTGGCCCCCGCCGTCCTCTTACAGGGAGGATCCACAGTCTAATACTTCACGTGTAGACCAGGCAGCGTAAAGTCTGGGCTCACCCATGCCCCACATGCAGCCGCCTTCCTCTGCTCCTCCCCGCTCTGTGGGCCCCTCTCCGCCCTTCTCGGGGTTGTCGTCCTCATCCGAATCATCTCCCAGCATCCTCTTCTGCAGACTCTCTTTCTTCTGCCGTTCTTCCTTGATCTGCGTTACGGTCATGTCGGACTCCGCTTCCTGATCCTCGTCTGGACCCTGAAAGGAAAAAATAATAATTCAGATTGCACCATGAAACCCGCACTATAGAGGGGCAAATACCCGTCATGCTGCTTCCAATGTAATAGACACCACATCCCTCCCCCGCGGGGGTCACAGGATCGCCCGCCTCCGGTGCGAGCAGCCATCACACGACAACCACTGGGCCAGGAGTGGGGCTACTGGGCAAGCGGTTCCCCACATCCTGATACTGGTCCGAAAGAAATTCTGCTTGTATCCTCCCTGCTGAAGGCAACAGGAGAAAATCTCAACATCGGGCCTTATGTATGAAAAAATGGTCAAGGCTGTCTTTGCTGCCTACACCGTTTCCCCGAAAATAAGACACCCCCGAAAATAAGACATAGTGTATTTTTTTTTCTTTCTGCAATTCAGAGTTTGGCTGCTTCTGCTTATGTTTGTGATGAAATCGTTACTTTATATTAATACAGGTTGATGTTTTGTTCAACAATAAATGCGAATTATTGTTCATAGAAGAAAAAAAAAACATCCCCTAAAAATAAGTCTTCGCTCGTCTTTAGGAGCAAAAATTTATTTAAGACACTGTCTTATTTTCGGGGAAACCGGGTATAGCAACCAGAACCCATATCAAGAGACCATAGCAACAAGAGCCCATAGCGACCAATCAGAGCCCATAGCAATCAATCACAGAGCCCAGCGACCAATCAGAGCCCATAGCAATCAATCACAGAGCCTAGCGACCAATCAGAGCCCATAGCAGAGCCCATAGCAATCAATCACAGAGCCTAGCGACCAATCAGAGCCCATAGCAATCAATCACAGAGCCTAGCGACCAATCAGAGCCCATAGCAGAGCCCATAGCAATCAATCACAGAGCCTAGCGACCAATCAGAGCCCATAGCAATCAATCACAGAGCATAGCAACTAATCAGAGCTCATAGTGACCAATTAGAGCTCAGCTTTCAATTCACACAGTGCTCTGGGAAAATGAAAGCCGAGCTCTGATTGGTTGCTATGGGCTCTGGTCGCTATGGGCAACAAGGACAGTCCTAATCCTAGTCAGTTTTTATAGAGAAGGCCCAATGACTGATTTTTTTTCTATGGGCCCGAGTGATGGAATACTGTGGGATGTAAAGTAGTATTAATTGGTCCCATATTACGACACGCTTGATACTATATGATCACCAATATACTGGGGAGACAAAGTGACCCAAGGAAAAAAACAAAAAAAAAAAAAAAAAAAACACACTATGCTGGCGCTGGGTTTTGCTTTTTTCCCCATGGCCCTCACCGTACGAGACAGATGATGTTAAAGTTGAAAAAAATCGGGCTTTTACAGCTGTAGTGATGCCGAGTGTATTTACCTTTAATTATAAAAAATAAAAGTCTGTTTTACACATTTAACAGCAAGAGCTGCGCTAAAAAAGAGCTTTGTCGTCACTTTATTTACTATTTTGCCATAGGCAAACTTAAACTCTATCAGTTCTCTATCTGTTAAACACTAAAACGTAACTTTTATTATATCTAACTCTTAACCTCTATACACACTATTTAAAAACCTGATCTCTATCCTCATCATTTAACCCTTTTTGCTTCTAAAAGAAGGAATAACTCCCTTTCTATCAGGTGGGGTTCCACCAGACTTGATGATAGAAAGGGAGTTATTCCCTCTTTCAGAAGCAAAAAGGGTTAAATGATGAGGTTAGAGATCAGGTTTTTTAAATAGTGTGCATAGAGGTTAAGAGTTACACATAATAAAAGTTACGTTTTAGTGTTTAACAGATAGAGAACTGATAGAGTTTAAGTTTGCCTATGGCAAAATAGTAAATATAGTGATCAAAAGTCACTCTTTGTTCTCTTGCGAGATTCCCAATTTTTTGGAGATTGTCGTCACTGTCACGGATGGTTCTATAGAGATGATTGTTAAGGTGGTCGGGGGCAATGGTTGTCGTTTGGGCTGTTAATGCTTTTTAAAAAAAAATATTTTACATGGAGCCCCCATAAGTATAGAAAAAGATCTTTTGCAGAGGAGTGGGGGAGGGGCGTCATCTGTACACAAGTCCTTTGTTTCTCCTTTGATTTCTGATGTCACTGGGGCTGGTAAACTAGATCCAGTTACCGTACAACTAGAGGAGAAGACAATCCCCAGCACTGACTACAGAGCTAAAAAGACCCAGCAGGTCACTGCCTCTCTGGTGCTGGAAGAATCATCTATTTTCAAGCCACCGGGTCACTCGCATTCGTTCTGTGCACCCATTCCTGGAGGACAAGGCCCGGCAAGTGGGTGAAACAAACTGCATGCTATGCCAGAAGAGTCTTAGATGGGAACACAGCATCTCTGAAGCCTTGTCCCACAGACTTGCTCTTCTGAACATTTGTTACAATGCATCAGCCTGGGGTCCGCCAGGAATGATTTGGACTGGATACAATTGAAGCAAACACTATTAGAACAATCAGGTCGGTCCTGGTTTTCAACCTTTGATTAAAAAAATAATATATAATTAAAGAGGTTCTCTCACTACATTGATTCCTCTCACCTCAGTCCTGTTTTCACTGAGTTCAGGGGCGTGTTTACTGGCTTCTACTAGGCTGCAGTAGAAGCCAGGTCTGTAGCTATAGCAACCAGTGCTGGAAGCCTATCAGGAGAGATCGAACAGGTCTGTAGCTATAGCAACCAGCGCTGGCAGCCTATCAGGAGAGATCGAACAGGTCTGTAGCTATAGCAACCAGCGCTGGCAGCCTATCAGGAGAGATCGAACAGGTCTGTAGCTATAGCAACCAGCGCTGGCAGCCTATCAGGAGAGATCAAACAGGTCTGTAGCTATAGCGACCAGCGCTGGCAGCCTATCAGGAGCGATCGAACAGGTCTGTAGCTATAGTGACCAGCGCTGGCAGCCTATCAGGAGAGATCAAACAGGTCTGTAGCTATAGCAACCAGCGCTGGCAGCCTATCAGGAGAGATCAAACAGTTCTGTAGCTATAGCAACCAGTGCTGGCAGCCTATCAGGAGAGATCGCACAGGTCTGTAGCTATAGCAACCAGTGCTGGCAGCCTATCAGGAGAGATCGCAAGGTCTGTACTAAGCACAGTGCTGGCAGCCTATCAGGACAGATTGAACAGGTCTGTAGCTACAGCGACCTGAGGAGCTGATGCAGCCCATACAAGAGGGGAATCTGAACGTGTGAATGGTAATGGACACTATTGCAAAGTGACTTGTTTTTGCAAGATCTTTAACATAAAAAGCAGCAATCCCTGTAGTGAGACAACTCCTTTAAATTTATAAGCAGGGAACTCCCAGTGACAGCAAGCAGAGACACTGAATAGGATACGGGGTGGATACACATGTGGAGTATAATGGAAACAGTGACTGACCTGCAGGACGAACAGTCTGGTGCTCCCTCCGAACTTCAGCACGTGCCCCACTCGGAAGCGGCAGTAGGTCTTGGCTTGGATCCTCTGCTTGTTGATGAAGGTCCCATGGGTGCTTCCCAGGTCATAGACATAGAAGCCGGGCTCCTGATCTGGCTCTGGCACTGCCCGGTACTGCAGGACGGCGTGGTACCGGGAGACGGATGGGTGCTCGAGTGACACGTGGCAGGTGGGGAGCCTGCCGAAGACAGTCCAGCTGGCGGCCTCCAGGCTCTTGGTGGACAGGATGCTGCCGCCCTTCAGGACCTCCAGGCTGTAAAGGGCCGGGGGCCGGCCGGACCACGCAGGCTCCCCATAGGGAATGGCAGGGCTGGCTCGGTAGGCATCAGAGGGAAGCCTGGCGCTGTCATCCGGGGCCGCTTCCCGGCTGACGGGGGTAGGAGGTTGTGGGGCGGGGACGGCCCCGGCGGGTTTGTGACGCTGCTCCAAGGTCTTTTCATTCCCGCCGGACCTGGAAGGAGCGACGGGCTTCTTAAAGGACTCTGGCCCCTCCAGGGGCCCGGCCCCATTCCCCCCCGTACTAGATTCTGAATGGGGTTGTTCTGCGGGGTCCTGGGCCCCGGATTCCGCTGGCCTAACATCATCTGGCCCCTCATCGCCGGTCCTGGCAGAATGGGGCCCCTCAGGCCGTTGGTCTGGGGACCTGACATCATCAGAGGCCGCACCGACCCCATCGTTGGGCCCCTCACTGGAGGTTGGACAGGGCTCATCAGTCCGGGTCCTGCACCCCTCATTGGGCCCGGTCCCCTCGGAGTCCCGGGCCCCGCACCCATCTGGCTCCCGGGTCCCGCTCCCCTTGGCATCCCGGGCCCTCCCCCCATCAGGCTCCCGGGCCCCGCTCCCCTTGGATTCCCGGGCCCTCCCCCCATCAGGCTCCCGGGCCCCGCTCCCCTTGGCATCCCGGGCCCTCCCCCCATCAGGCTCCCGGGCCCCGCTCCCCTTGGCATCCCTGGCCCTCCCCCCATCAGGCTCCCGGGCCCTGCTCCCCTTGGCATCCCGGGCCCTCCCCCCATCAGGCTCCCGGGCCCCGCTCCCCTTGCATCCCGGCCCTCCCCATCAGCTCCCGGGCCCCGCTCCCTTGGCTCCCGGGCCCTTCCCCCCATCAGGCTCCCGGGCCCCGCTCCCCTTGGCATCCCAGGCCCTCCCCCATCAGGCTCCCGGCCCCGCTCCCCTTGGCATCCCAGGCCCTCCACCCATCAGACTCCCAGGCCCCGCTCCCATCAGGCTCCCGGGCCCCGCTCCCCTCGGCATCCCAGGCCCCGCACCCCGTAGGCTCCCAGGCCCCGAACCCATCAGGCTCCCGGGTCCCGTACCCCTTAGGCTCCCGGGCCCTGCTCCCCTCAATGTTCCCGGCCCCGAACCCATCAGGCTCCCCCCTGCACCCCTCAGGTTCCCGGGCCCCGCACCCATCAGGCTCCCGGGTCCCGCACCCATCAGGTTCCCGGGACCCGCTCCCCTCAGGTTCCCGGGCCCTGCTCCCCTCAGGTTTCCTGGCCCCGCACCCATCAGGCTCCCGGGCCCCGGACGCCCCAACATCCCGAGCCCTGGGGGTCTTATCATTCCGGGTCTGGGAATCCCTGACCCTCTCATGCCTGGGGGCCCCGGGATCATGGAGCCTCTGATTGTCCTCGCTTCCCTTGGCCCCGCCATTGTCATGGCAGGTGGTCTCATTGCCGCCAATGGGCTCCTGATCCCCGGCCTCCAAGGTCCCGGGATCATCGGGCCGTTCCCCACCATGGGGGGACAGCTGAGCGGCCTCCATGTATCCAGCGCCACTTTCACGGGTTACGACGTCCGCACACAACGAGGCCGGGTCACAAGAAGCAGAATGAACCGCGCACAACGGAAATGCGAAGGGGTCTCTTCCGGTCACGTGGCCGCACAGCCAGATGACCTCACTTCCGGCGCGCCGTGGCAACGGTTGCTAGGGTGGAACAACTTCCGACAGATCCTGTTTCTTGTCGCTATAGAGCCACTGCCAGGAGCAGCCACACTGTAGACCCAACCAGTGGCCCCTGATGTAACACTACAACTCCCAGCATGTCCTGAGCACCACAGGCTGGGGGTTGTGCCTATTTTCTTTAATACACGCGCATTTGTACCCTATAACGCTTTCTGGTGCTCAATTATTCGATTTTTTATTCAATTTTTTTTTCCTGTGATACATAAGGCTTTATTTTTCTGTAACTTGTACGTAGGATTTTTTTAAAATATGAGGAAAAATAGGGAAAAAAGCAAAAAAGTGTGAAAAAGCTTTTTTTTTTTTTTTTTTTTTAAATTTAAAAAAATTTTTTAATAAAAAAAGGCAATACAAATGACATCAAAATGAAAACAGTGCCAGTACAAAATAAAATAACAATACTGACCAATGCGGAGCACACTGGTTCGGTGACCTAGAATTAGTCACTCTAATGAATGCCTTAAGAGAGAAGTCAAATAACATTGCAACTCAAATAATGTAACAACTATAAAGGCCGTAGACGATGCAGTATCTAAGAATATGCAGTCAAGCAGTAAAGCACATAGAGCATACATCGTAATCATAACAACTAAAGAAACGCTCGTAGGTCCGTGTGGCCGGGAGGGCCACAAAGGCCATATGTCAACCTTATTAGACTAGGTGCATAGGGCTAATCCTCGGCCGTATATAATACAAAACATGACAAACAAGCATACACTCCATACATACATACCTACATTCATACAGGAAGGGAGGGAAGGGAAGAGAGATCGAGTGGTAAGAGGGTGAGTGAAAGGGGGCTGCGGAATTGAGAGGCTTAGAGTACCTTACTCTATCTAGGTGGTTAAGGTGCGGAAGGTAGACGAAACTTGAAATTGTAGCCAAGGTGCCCATGTCCGGTTCAGTATTTGAACCTGCTCATCTGTCGTAGCTAGAAGTTCTTCCATGTGATAAACATGGGAGACCTCAGTATACCACTCCTCAATTGTAGGCGGATCCGGCGCTTTCCATCGCCTGGGAATAACGGTCTTAGCCGACTGCAGGAGATGCCTAAGGAGGGATTTTTTATAAGTGGAGGCGCCTATGTCGAACATAAACAGTAACGCTGCGGCAGGGGTTCTAGGGATGGATATTCCAGAGATATCCTTAATGACGCGATACACTGCATCCCAGAAGTCCGACAGAGCAGGACAGTCCCACCATACGTGTAGCATAGTCCCTTTTGAAGTCGCACAGCGCCAGCAAGTTTCAGGGACCTGCGGGAACCATTTATGAAGCACATGTGGGACCCTGTACCATCGAGTCAGAATTTTAAAGCTTGTCTCCTGAGCTCTCGTTGCAACAACAGCTCTGTGGGTAAGCTCAAAACATTTGTGCCATTGCTCAGGAGAAAAACTCTGATTAAGATCCTTTTCCCATGCCGCACAGTAAAAAGGAAGGCTTAATCTGTCCCCTGCAGACCACTCGGAGTACAGTGTAGATATAGCATGTCTCGGGGGAGAATTTTGCTGACATAATTGCTCGAATTTGGTAATGGGGTCTCTGCGCATGGAGAGTATTTCCAAAAGAGAAGAGGAAATGTTTTAATTGGAGATACTGAAAAGTAGAAACAGTATGGCCCGCGGCCGCCACCTCCAAGCCCGACAGGGGGATAATTTGATTGCCAGCCATCACCTGGTGGAGGCGCAAAGGGGTTAACTTGGAGCTTCCAAAAAAGGGACGCGGACCCATACCAGGTGGGAAAGATGGATTGTCTGAAATTGGCAAGAGAGGGCCTGCTCTGTCAATTAGGATCTAGTACGTTTTATGAGAGCTAACCGACATCAGGGTGTGTTTGACAGTGAAGGAGAAATAGAAACGATTCGCAAGGGCAGGAGTCCAAATCCAGTGAAGCGACGCAAATGACAGTGAAGACACGCCTCGCGCAATACAGGTCCAAAGCTTCTGATCACTGGGGCATACCATATCCAGCACTCTAGCGTATGCCGCAGCCAGGTAATATTTCCTACCCTCAGGGAGCCCCAGACCGCCCAAAGATTTATGTCTAGTTAAATTTACATAAGACACTCTAGGGGGGTTTTTGGGGGGGGCCCCAAAGGGAAGGGACGTAAAGGGAGCCTGCCCCCGGCCCAAAAAAGATTTTTGGAAATTTAGAGATAGGGATTCTTTGTGGGAGGAATAAGATCGGGGCAAAAATTACCCTTAAAGGGATTTTTAAATTTCCCCCAAAACCCAAAGAGAAACATTGTTCGCCCAAAGAGTTTTTTTTCCCTTTTTAATTTGGGCCCTAAAAAAATGGGATTAAAGTTGAGGGAGAAAAAAACCCCTTTTTTAAGGTGGGGGGGAATGGTTTTTCCCCCCAAATTGACCCCATTTAAAATGGCCACAAAAAGGGGAGGGTTCTCGCCTAAGCGGGTGGAAAACGGGGGGAGCAAGCCGCCCAATCATCCCCTCGGATTTGGGACTTTTTAAAAATTTTTAAAAATTCGACCTTTGGGCCCAAAGGGCCCTAAAAAGAAAAAAGGGGATGGGGGGACGAAACCGGAATTAGTTATAAAAACAAGAAGATCTTTCAGCAAAAAGCTAACATTTATATTCCCCTCCCCAAAAAAGGATCCCCCCCTTTTAATATTCGGGTATCCCGTATCGCAGAGAGCGGGGTTTCTCCAAGACCAGAACGTCGGAGGGCGAAAAAGGGGCAGCCTTGTCTTTCCCATTGTGATAAGAAAGGGTCTGATAAGGTTTCCCGTTTAATTTTTAGCTTGGGGGAAGGGGGTTTCGTTAGAGGGCCAAAATCTTAGAAATAAAAAAAATAGGTCCCCACCCCTAGACGCCAAAGGGGGTGGTACCCGGGGGGAACCTTTGATCCCCCTATCAAATGCTTTTTCGGCGTCCAGGGATAGGATCATCAAGGGGATCTTGCAGGTTTGGGCATGGTGTATGATGTCTATAGTTTTCAGGGTGTTGTCTCGGGCTTCTCTTCTCGGGACGAAACCCACTTGGTCAGGGTGCACAAGGTCCGGGAGTACAGTGTTGAGTCTATTCGCCAGTAATTTTGCGTACATCTTAATGTCCACATTTAATAAGGATATTGGGCGATAACTATTGCAAATTGAGGGATCCTTACCTGGTTTGGGTATCAAGGCAATATGGGCCAGCATCACAGAAGCAGGGAACGGGCTATCTGGGGACACATGGTTAAAAACACGGAGCAGCAAAGGTGTCAATTCGTCCCTGAATGTCTTATAAAATTTGTCTGTAAATCCGTCGGGGCCTGGGCTCTTCCCACTTGGCAAGCTCTGGATGACAGAGCAAAGTTCTGAGTCCATAAACAGGGATTCGAACTCTGAAAAATCGATGTCAAGAGAACTCGGTGGAAGGGTGGGAAAAGCTGGTCCGGCGGAGGAAGGGGGGTGTTGTTGGAGATTATACAATTTAGAATAGAAAGCATGAAAAGTTTTCCCTATTTCATCCGTCGTGTGGACCATGGAACCATCCGCAGACCTGATCTGGGGTATGTGCATTGCAGATATGCGTTGCCGCAACGCTCTCGCTAACATCCGCCCACATTTATCACTATACTCATAAAAACGACTGCGGCCAACCTGGAGGAATCGTTTCCACGAGGCCTCCAGTAAACGCTTCACCTCCAGCCTGGCTGCTAACAGATCTCGTAAGGTGTCCACCGCTAGAGCCTGTTTATGTTGGAGCTCCAGCGTAGAGACCCTTGATAAGGCAGATTGCAGTCTAGATGCCTTTTCCCTCTTCAACCTCGAACCATGTTTGATCAGGACGCCTCGTATACACACTTAGCAGCCTTCCATTGGATCAGCGGGAGGAAGTATCATTCCTGTGATCCTGAACAAAGTCCGCAATTGTTCTAGATATCCGCTACACATACACGTCCAGTAGCAGAGACTCTTGAGGCGCCACACCAGCAGGCCAGAGGCAGAAGGGAGGGTCAACGAACAATAGACAGGCCGTGGTCGACAAGAGAATGTTGCCCACCGCCGAAGAGGAAACCCAAGGCAGTGCCCCATGCGATACCAGAATATAATCCAAACGGCTATACACATTATGAGGGTGGTAGTAGAAACTAAAATCCTTATCCTCTGGATGTTGTAGCCGCCAAACATCACAAAGTTGCAGTGAGTGTATGCTTTTTAATAGTTTTAATGGACTGAGTAGGAGAGCGATGACTTACCCCGATGAGTTGTCATAGCACGGTCCAATGTTGCATTTAGATCCCACACAGGACTATCGTGCCTTGGGACTAAGGGTGTCAGCTACTCCACTAAATGAACAAAGAATCCTGCTTGTCCTTGATTGGGACATAAAATTAACAATGTAAAAAAGACGACCCCTATTCAAGGATTAAAATGATATAGCGCCATTGGTTCAGTCCAGCTTGCTCGCACCTGATGCACTAAGGATTTATGAAGGCTATTGCCACTCCCCTGGACCTGGACTCCCGACAGTCGCAAAGAACCATGTGGTATATACTTGTTCGTATATTAGGGACATGACCCTCTTTGAAGTGCGTCTCCTGAAGACAGACTATTGAATTGCTTTTTGTGAAATGATAAAGTACCTGAACCTCTTGCTGGAATATGAGACCTTGTGCATTTTAAAAAAGGCGAAAGACATGTCCGCCCCCGGCCTACCTA